>PVHX01002458.1:46787-167923 GCA_004024805.1 Geosciurus inauris
GGGGGGGGGGGGGGGGGGGGGGGGGGAGGGTAAGGGCAGGATTCTGTGCCTAGTTCTGACCTTGATATTAGTTAAAATTAAGTTATATTAAAGACAAAATGTCATAGTTTCCATGGTCTGTGGTACATACAGCATGGTTGTTACTCAGTAGACAAACAGCAGCGCTCTTGAGCTGGTGGTCAGTCAGCATCCATTTATCTGCCCTGGAGTCTCTTGACCCAGGAATGTGATCCTTATAATTTATCAGTTGGGTATTTATAGTTTCCTTTAAACATCCAGTTCTCTGAAAAAGATATACCAAATTATGATACGAAATTAAAGAAATAGAGACAAAGTTTAAGTGATTCCTTGGGGTCTCAAAAGATGTAATTCAAAACCTTGGCAGATGAAGTATTTGTCTTTCCCTCCTTAATTATATTCTTGAATGTATAGTCACATCTTTAGGACACATTGGAAACTATTGAGTGCCAGAGTTGTTCTTGAATCCCTATGGGTCACCTACTTCACTTCTCAAAAGTTTTGGCATCTTCAGAAAAGCAGAGAGTGTCCTTGTAAACTATGGCTACACAGTTGGTTTACAGGAATGATTAACCAGAAATAAAAGTGGGTGGAGGATCTGCCTATTAAGCCTGTTACTGAAGTTGCATCGAGAGCGTACCTTCACTTTGGTTTCCAAGATTGAGACCCTCTTGAGAGTGCAGGTCCCCATCATGGCAAGCCCAGGCCCTGGCCTCAGTGCAGATGGTACCACCTGTCCCACTTAGGACATGTTAGGAGCAGCAATGGCACAGGGAGGGAACAGCGGGTTCCCAGCAGGACTTCTATTCAGAGAAGTTGATACTGGTGGATTTACCAGTATCTCTGATGACACTATCACATTTACCATAGAAAAGTGATGCTTTCTATAAGAGTCCATTCTTACACTTAGCTCCTGTGATTTATCAAGATAATAAAAATAAACCAACACAACTTATGGGTATAGACTATTGTGTGAGATGATATAAATTAATCCATGCCTCAAACAAGTGACTTTATGAAAAACACTTCTCATAATAACTAATACAATATGTGTATATAAGTATATGTGTCCTGTAATAATATAACTCTAAAATGCCTCCAGAGGTAATTTAGTCTTATTCCTATAATCCATATTTGTATAAGCATTGCAGGGAAGACCCCAAAATGATATTTTCTAAAAATTCATTCATTTTAACCAGAAAGTATTTTGTTGAATTTCTGCATATCCCAAATTTATATAGAAAATTTTGAACCACTGTGGTTTCATCAGTTCAATTCCAATTAAAAATCATTCTCTTAAACTGGGCTTGGTGGTGCAAGCCTATAATCCCAGCTCCTAGGGAGGCTGAGACAGGAGAATCATGAGTTCAAAGCCAGCCTCAGCAATGGCAAGGCGCTGAGCAACTCAGTGAGACCCTGTCTCTACATAAAACACAAAATAGGGCTGGGGATGTGGCTCAGTGTTCAAGTGCCCCTGAGTTCAATCTCCAGTACCAAAAAAAAAAAAAAAAATCATTTCCTTCTATTCTGTTACACCAAAGTTAGTGATACAAATGTGTTTGATGAATAAAATCAATACATATTCCTTCCTAGCGCCTGAGAAGAAGTTTGCCCCCTGGTTTGTTGAGACGAGTTTCATCGACTTGGACAACCACCACCTCGGCCACAGGTCTGCCCACCTTGGAGCCAGCACCAGTACGGAGGGACCGTAGTTCTAGCATAAAACCTCATGACACACCTTCACCCAGGTTAGTCAATGCTCTTGCTGGTTTCATGTCTCTTAGAGAATGTACTTAACCAAAAGGAATTATGTCTTACAAGAGAAGGGGTGCCACACTAATCACAGTTGGTTATAGATGAGCATTAGCAGTGGAAAGACTGTATAGCTTAAATCCAGAATTAATGTCAGATAATTTGGCTTAAATTTTGTTGTATGACTTCAAGTATAAGCAGAAAGAGTGCCCTGAGATGATCCCTGTTGTTGTGACCTTGAATAAGAAAAGTTGAGTCCAGGAGTAAAAGGTAGAAAAGTAAAAGGCAGACAGAGATGTGTACATCAAAAGCACCTAAACTGCTAGGACTGATGGCACATACCCTGTAATCTCAATTACTGAGGAGGCTGAGGAAAGAGGATCGCAAGTTTGAGACCAACCTGGGTAACTTAGCAATATCCTATCTAAAAATTGAATTAAAAAATTATAAAAAAACTAAGGATGTCTTTCATTAGTAAAGCTCCCCTGGATTCAATCCCAAAACAAAAACAAAAAAACTCGGCTGACATTTGCAAATCATTGTTAGAATCCCCTAGCCTACCAAACTGGCTGTCCTATCCTTATTGGAAAGGCAGAAGGATAGGTCACCATTCTAGGAACACCACTCTATTCAAACATTTGGTAATTTAAACATTTTTGCTTATGAGTGTCCAGTACTGAGTATTGATGGGCTTTTATTTTTATTTTTTATTTTTTCAGTACTGAGTATTGAACCCAGGGCCCCGTGAACTACATCACTGGTATAGTAGTTCAGTGTAGAGCAACTTTATTTAGTATACTAATTCTAATTTTACAAAATGACTATTTACCTTTTCATCACTGTGATAAAATGCCTGAAACAATGACTTATTAAGTGAAAAGGTTTGTTTTGACCCACAGTTTCAGGACACAAACCCAGTAATCTAACTTCTTTCCACTAATCTCTACCTCCTAAACTTTCTACCACCTCTCATAGACTGGTAACCAAGACTTTATGCACAGGCCTTTGGGGCAAATTCAAGACTCAAACTGTAGCTGTGACTTAAAAGTCAGAAATACTAAGGTCAAAGAAAAGATAATATTAAGGTCATAGAAAGAATTTCTAGGAAAACATCTATCAAAAGAAGTCCTTTTAAAGGAAGCTATTATGTTTGTTCTTTTTTAATTTGAAGAAAAATAGCATACTTTATGTGAATTCAATAATTCTGAGAACATATATCATGATTTCAGGGTTTTGAAACATATATGTCAGGTGACCTATATAAATGCAAAATAGCCACATCTGTTGAATTATATGGTAACAATACTGTTGTTTTATGTCGTGCCTTGCGTGTATTTGCCAACAAGTTGGGGGGTCCCGTGGGACGAGGGTACCCAGGAGTCCTTAGGAAGGACGGAATGGGGTCCCGCAGGATGAGGGTATGGGGTGGTGGGTCCACGAGTCACTTCACCCAGACTCTGGGGGCTGGTAAAACTGCTCTGCAGGAGCAAGATGCAGAACCCCTTAATTCCAGAAAGTACAACAGGTTATGTATGGTCCTCAGACCAATCATGGCCCCAAGGTTACAACCAATGGGGTACTGCTCTATCAGGTGCGCAGTCCATCAGCATAGAATGGGGAAAGGAGGAGGGAAGGGATTGAAGGTATGGGGAGTGCTCCTACACAATACCAGTAGTAACATTTTCCTTATTTTAGTCTCTAAGATTAATAAAGTACCATGCTGACATTGGCAGAGAAATTGAAACCTTCCATCTAATGAGAATTAAAAGATGGCTGACTTTTCTTGCTTTCTTGATTAAAGATGTTTAATTGGTTTCTTGTGTATAAATGTTTATTGGTTTTAGTAAACGAACACAATCGGAAAAAAACTCAAACGATTTTTTAATCTATCAGTGTAATTTCACTATGTCTTCTTACCTGGAATTTTGTAAACTTGTAAATGCCACCGTGGGAGAAAGTTACACACCATTCCAGGAACATCTTTAAAGGTTGAAACAAGTCATTGCTAATCTTTTTCTCTAAAATGTTGGCCATTTTCAATTTCTATAGCAGCATATTTCAAAAAATGGTAGTGCAGGGTATTATATTTAAATATTGCTTAATAAAATGAGTCATGTCCTCCGTGTATATCATTACTTATTTTACAAATGCACTTTAGTAAGTCTTTCGACATGCCTTCTCAAATGTCTTCTTGCCTTGTTATTCTTTGTTACTTCTTGTCAAATCTCATTTCCCCCATTCTTTTCTTCAAGTCAATTATTGTGAAGTTGGGGGCCGAAATTGAAATCATCACAAGGAAGAGGGTTCCAAGAAATGTTATATGAGCTTAATTCTCAAGATCCTGTCATTCCGCCTTATAAAATAAATACGCAAAACTTAAATATTTGTAAAAGAGATAAGAAATAGCACATCCCACTCAATCTCTTTCCTCTAAAAATAGATATAAATGTCTTGTGTGTTCTTTTTCCCAATGTCTAAGCTACTACCTCTAAATTTCATTATCCTGTAGAAACTCTTGATTTAAAATTTGAAAATGATACAACTTTTTTCACCATTATGAACACATGAAATTGATTCTGAAGAGGATTTAGCCCTTTAAGGGAAAATAACATAAATAAATGGCCATAATACCACCGTTAAATACAACTGATTTGTCATTAGTTAAAAGTCACAATTAAAACGCTCTTCCCCTAGGAAAAGTTACTCAACCTGCTGATTTGAGTTTTAGCCTTGAAGTTTCTTCCCTCTGAGCTTTTTATTTATTCCTTTCCACACCTGACCTTTCACTAGACCTCTTTGAGAACTTTAGTGATCCAAAAAAGAAAGAGAGTGAGAAGTAAAAATTTTAATTTTTACTGTTTTTAAACAGTTCACAACTTACATGCCTTTAGATATGCAGCTGGATTGGTTCCTCCTGGGAAATTCTAAACAGTCTGGTAGAAAGGACTCTGGGCTGAGAGTCAGAAGGATCTGGACCACATGGACATGTGTGTTCCAAGAGGCCATTAGCACGCCTGAGCCTCCATCCCCTCTGGGAGGAATCAGTATAGAAGGAGAGCTGTGGCAAAATTGCAGGGATAGACTAGATGGAGGAATACAAGTAGGTGGTTTAAAAGCATAGACTTAGAGAAGTAGAAAATGCTGACATAAACTATGTTCTAAATTATTCCAAGTTGACCTTGAAACTGGCCTCTGCCTTTGTCTATCAGGAAAAAAAGGCGCAATTAACTTGACAACAGATCATTACCCCATAGGATTTCTAATACACTGGAATTGTTAGAACTGAAGGTATAAAAATCTACTTTTGTGAAAGAGGGTTGCGATCTTCCATAATAGGCACATAGATGATTTTCCTCTGCTGTGTTAGTGTGAGAAAACAAGTAAAGGTTTCCCTAAACTGTTTCATTGCCAGAATCCAAATTGTTCTTTTTAAAAAATATATATATTTTTTTTAGTTATACACGGACACAGTGTCTTTATTTTGTTTATTTATTTTTATGTGGTGCTGAGGATGGAACCCAGTGCCTCACACATGCAAGACAAGCGCTCTGCCACTGAGCCACAGCCTCAGCCCCCAAATTGTTCTTTAATCATGAGATCTAAACTGGAAACAAGAAGTGAGGGTCAATGAAAACCTGAAAATTATTGTGCAGCAGATCACACAAAGCAATATATGAAAGTGCCTGGAAACTATAATGCATTTATATAAACATAGTGTATGTAGATTTAATCTAATTTAGTAATATTATAATAAATTAATATACATTATTTTAAAATGGGATAGCATTGGCTAGGATTTTCTTTATCTTGACTTCATTACATCTCTACACATTATGGTTACTATACTATACTATTGTACTTTTCAGACTTTTCCAAAAACATTTTAAATGTTTTTATTTGACAAAAACCACAGTAATAGATAGTTTTTGAGCTAATCTTCATAATACACCATTGAGATATTAGAAACTATAGTAAGGTCTTACTTTTTAAAAGTCCACATAGAAGAGTAATCATTTTTTTATTATATTACGGACTAAGAAATGAAAATATTTAGGCTATACATATATTACATAAAATTTATTCACAGTAAATCTTATCAGTTAATCCATAAGAAAACAGTTGGCTAGTCATCTGCCTCACACCCAGGTTTTCTTTGATTTTATTATTCACAAAATTCAAACAATTTGTGAAAGACAGGGTGGGATTTCTAAGAAGGACATGAAATATATACTTTACATGCTTTCTTTAATTGTATTGGATAATTTGCTTATGTTCATTCTGCATTTCAAATGTCTCCTTTATGATATATATGGTTGACTGTTATTCGAAGTTGAGAGAAAAGTTCAAGTACCTGGGTCAGTAGTTGAAGGAAATTTCTCCAAATATAAAAAGAGAGAAAAAATGAAATATACCATGAGTGTCAGTGCATCAAATTGGCCTCAACAAAAATTACAGATGTCACTAATTATCCAGTGTACTGATAATCCGAGGATCCAGGCTGTAGCACGTACGTGCTCAGCATTCTTCCCTTTGAGAGACCTGAGACTGTCAGTGTATTGCCTAAGTGTCCCTTTTATTCCATATTGGCACATGTTCTGGTTTGGATTAACGTGCAGGATTCTAAGCAAGGCACGCATAATGTTGCTTGTCCAGAGGGAGCCACTTTGGCTATGGACCCCTTAAAATTATACTTCATGAATTATTCAGCTATACAACAATCTCTATGTATCCATGACCACAAAGTTCTACCAATTTCAGGTTTATTTACAATAAACCATCCGGAAAGACCAGGCATATCCTGCTCACACTACCAATCTAAGATCAGCTAAAGATCAAAGTATATTCATGCAAATTAAAGATTTTTACCCTCGACCAAATTGACTAGCGTATGAATTGGATAAACAGGAAAGTTTTCTCTTTTTTTTTACAAATATGCTTGATGAATCATTGATATATCCCCTGCAAGAGACTAAGTTTAGAAAACCTGTTTTGTCATTTGAAAAAAAAGTTATTCTGACAGTGAGCCTGGGCCCATACTCAGTTTGATAAGTCTATTATGAAAATTATGGTTTTGTCTAGTAAGATTTGCCCGAGAGTTGAGTAATTTATTCATTAGTGTTAAATTCTGTCTTTACAGTGCTATTAATTCTGATTCTTGGAATAACCCAGTGATGATGACCCTCACCAAAAGCAGATCCTTCACTTCATCCTATGCTGTTTCCGCAGCTAACCACGTAAAAGCTAAAAAGTCAAATCGACCAGGTTAGTAACCTATGAGGAAAAGAATTCATACTCTAAATGTGCTGTCATGGATGACCAAGCTTTGAGTATAAAAATATTGAGAGTACACCTAACTCAGATGTCTTTGGTTCAACTACTCTGTAAGTTTCAATAACTGATTAGTTATTTAAATCTCTACTTCATATGATCATACAGATTCTTCAACATTGCTGTGTCAGATTTCCTGTCTTGAATTAATTGGAAGGGTAGGAAATCAACATCACCACTAAGCATAATCTCTGAGAGCACCACCTTTTAAATGTCAGTTTTATTTTTAGTGTCTGTTAAACAAAGATTACTTGTCATGAATGTGCTATATGTATGTGAGTGTGAGGAAATGCTTCATTTACTATACATGAGCTATGGCAAGGAATTTAGATATCACAATTAAGAATAATAAAGTTATAGGTAGGGGGATAAAATGATTTGTGGAAAGATTATCTTTTGGCCAGGCACTGAGGATTAAACCCAGTGGTACTTTACCTCTGAGCTATATCCTCAGTTCTTTTTTATTTTGGGACAAGATCTCCCTAAGTTGCTGAGGCTGCCCTTGAATTTGGAATCCTTCTCCCTCAGCCTCCTGAGTTGATGGGATATAGGCCTGCATCACTGAGCCCTGCAGATGACTTCATTTGATTGGGGTGTGTGTTATTCTGACTCTGAATTGCTCTTTTCCTAGAATCCCAGATTCTAGGTTTATTTACTGGGGTATTTACTCTGACATCATCCTCTTTAGAAGTATTAACTCCTAAGTTTTACAGCACTGTAGAAAACTTTCACAAGGTTTTCAGTTACTTCCTGCTTAGTTTCTTAATCTTCTCTTGAGCAGCTAAAGAATTCACCAAATGGTTCAAGGGAAAACTGCTCTTTCTTACTGGGATAGTAGACATTCAAATTATGACTGCCATGGGGGACCCACACTCCCAATATTTTATGTCATCACCCTAATGACTGCTAAAAGCTTTGTTGGCTTCCCTCCCTAATGTCTTCATACCTCTGCGTAGATTCTTAGTCTTTCTTGTCTTTTTTTCCCACATTTTATTTTGATTTTACATTTTTTTTTGTATAATTATTTTACTAAATGTGGAGAATAAAAATAAAATATCCCAATAATTACAGAAATAGATTCTAAGTGTGAGTAAATGTTCTTTTCAGCAAAAGAGAGACCCAAACATTTGCATCACAAGAAGTCCAATTCTATCACTGTTCATTTATTCAGAGGAATTATTGGCCACATTTGCAAAGATTCCTTTTTTTACTCTAATTATTAATGCATATTAATTTAATAGGTTAATGAATTTGTGACATTTCTATACATGCATATGTGTTTTGATCATATCTACCCCTCCCACTAATACTGTTTCTTACTCCCCATTCTCTTTCCTTTGTTTCCCTTTCCCTTCTCTTTATAGTCCCTGTTCTACTTTCATGTCATTTTTGTTGTTTCCACATGAGAGAAAACATGCAGGACTTGTGTTTAGGTGTCCGGCTTATTTTGCTTAACATGTTGTACTCCAGTTTCATCCATTCTTAGCAGATGATGTGATTTCATCATTCTTTATAGCTGAATGATACCTCATTGTGTATATATACCATATTTTCTTTATCCGTTCATCCGTTGATGGGTACCTAGACTGATTCAATAACTTGACTATTGTGAATAGTGTTGCAATATACATGGGTGTGCAGGTATCTCTTCAGTACACTGACTTCATTCCCTTCAGGTATATACCTAGAAGTGGTACAGCTCTATGATACAATAAGTTCTCGTTTTAGATTTGTTTTTGTTTTGTTTTGTTTTTTTGGTACTTGGGATTGAACTCAGGGGTACTCAACCCCTGAGCCACATCCCCAGCCCTATTTTGTGTTTTATGTAGAGACAGGGTCTCACTGAGTTGCTTAGTGCCTCACTTTTGCTGAGGCTGGCTTTGAACTCACGATTCTCCAGTCTCAGCCTCCCAAAGTGCTGGGGTTACAGGCATGCACCACCACACCCGGCTTCGTGGTAGATTTTTGAGGACTCTTCATACTGTTTTGTATAGTGGCTGTACTAGTTTTGATTCCCATGAACAATGTATAAAGTTTCCCTTTTCCTTACATCCTCACCAGCATTGGTTATTTTTTCTTCTTTTGATGATAGCCATTCTGACTCAAGTGAGATGGAATCTCAAATATTGATTTGCCTTTCCCTGACAACTAAACATGTTAAACATTTCTCCTATGTTTATGGAACAGTTGTGCTTCTTTTTCTTATTAGTGCATTTTCATTATACAGAATCATATCCACTCCATTATCTTCTTCCCTCACCCTTCCTGCTGATCCCCTTCTTTTCCTGTAGTAGTCTCCCTGCTACTTTTGTGTCTTTTTTTTTTTTTTACCTCAATTCCACATATGAGGGAAAATAGGCAATATTTATCTTTCTGTTTCTGCCTTATTTTGCCTAACACTCTCATCTTCAATTCTATCCATTTTTCTACAAATAACTTGACTTTGTTGTTCTTTATAGCTGAATAATATTACTTTGTGTATGTATACCACATTGTCTTTCTACTCTCATCTGTTGATGGGTGCTTAGGCTGATTCCATAACTTGGCTTTTGTGATTAGTGCTGCAATAAACCTGGGCTGCAGAAATCTTAATACTATGCTGACTTTAATTCCTTCAGATACATACTGAGGAGTGATATTCTTGGATCATATGGTATTTCTATTTTTATTTATTTTTTGAGAAACTTCCACACTGATTTTCATAATGACTATAACAACTTACTTTCCCACCAACAGTGTATAAGGCTTCCTTTTCCCCTGCAACTTCACCAGCCTTATTAATTTTGCTACTCTTAATGGTAGCCATTCTGACTGGGATGAGATGGACTCTCAGTGTCATTGTGATTTGTATTTCCCTGATGGCTAAAGAAGTTGAACATTTTTTCCTATATTTAGTAGCTATTTGAACGTCTTTTGAGAAGTATCCTTTCAAAACTTTTGCCCATTTTATGATTGGACCACTTGTACTTTTGTGGTTAAGCTTTTTGAGTTCTTTATACATTTTAGATACTAATCCTTTGTCAGATGAATAGCTATCATATTTTTTCCCATTCTGTAGTTTGGGACAACTTCTATTGATGGTTTCCTTTGTTCAGAAGTCTTTAATTTGATATAACACAATTGTGAATTCTTGCTCTTATTTCCTGAGCTATTAGAATTCTAGACAGGAAATCATTGCCTGTGCAAATACCCTGAGTTTTCCTGTTTTCTTCTTGTTATTTCAAACTTTCAGGTCTTACATTAAGATCTTTGTTCCATTTTGAGCTAATGTTTGTACAGGTTAGAGATAGAGGACTAAGTTTCTGTTTTTTCCATGTATATCTAGTTTTTAGCACCATTTTTCAAGAGACTGTTTTTTCTCTATCATTTGTCTTTGGCACCTTTGTTGAGAATCTTATGGTTGTAGATACATGGATTTATTTCTAGGTTTTCTAGGTACTTTACTTGGTTCCATTGGGTTGTGTCTGTTTTCGTGTCAATACCATGTGTTTTGTTTTGTTTGTTTTGTTTTGTTTTTAACCACAGCTCTGTAGTATATTTTGAAATCAAGTATTGTGATGACAGTAGCATTGCAATTTGGGGTATTTTGTACTTCCATGTGAATTTTAGAATTGTTTTTTCTAGTTCTGTGAAGAATGTCATTGGCATTGGCATTTTGATGGGGATTGCATTGAATCTCTAGATCCTTTGGGTAGTTCAGCCATTTTAACAATATTGATTCTCCCAATCCATGAACATGGGGAGGGCTTTGCATCTTCTAGCACAATTTCTTTCTTCAGTGTTTTATAATTTTCCTTATAGAGGTCTTTCACCTCTGTGGTTAGGTTTATTCTTAGCTATTTTATTTTTCTTTTTTGAAGCTGTTGTAAATGGGATTTTTTGTTCTCTTTTTCTTTCTTAGTGAGTTCATTATTGGAGTATAAAAAACCTCAGATGAGAAGCTGTGCTTCATTTGTGTACAATTTGTCAAAATGCATTCTGATGTCATGTATAACTAATTAAAACAAATAAATACAAAAAAAAAAACCCTAATCATTTTTGTATGTTGATTTTGTGTCCTGCAACTTTGCTGACTGTTCTTCAGTTTTTTGGTTGACTCTTTGGGTTTGCTAGATATAGAACCTTCTCATATACTAATAGGCATATTTGACTTCCTCTTGTCCTATTTGTATCTCCTTTATTTCTTCCTCTTGTCTCATTGATGAAGTTTCTAGTAATATTTGAAAGAGTGGGGAGAGTGTATACCCTTGTCTTGTTCCTGATTTTAGAGAAAATGTTTTCATTTTCCCCATTTATTTTGATGTTAACAATGGGTTTGTCTTGTATAGACTTTATTATGTTGAGGTATAATTCTTCTAAACCTTATTTATTCAGGGTTTTTATCATGAAGGGCTGTTAGATTTTGTTGAAGGCTTTTTCTGCATCTATTGATTTTGTTTATGTAGTGCATTACATTAATTGATTTGCATATGTTGAACCCCAACCTTACATCCCTTGAATGAATCCAACTCGATTGACATATATGTCTGAGTTTGGAAGAGTTCCTTCCTGTTTTATTTTTTGCAGTAGTTGAGTAACATTGGTATGAGTTCTTTAAATGTCTGATAAAATTTAGCTGAGAATGTGTCTGGTCCTGGGCTTTTCTTTGCTGGGAGACTTTTATTACTGCTTTAATCTTATCACTTATTATTAAACTGCTTAAGGGTTTTTTGTTTGTTTTAATATCCTCTTGGGTTCAGTTTTCCTAAGACATGTATCTAGAAATTTGTCCATTTTTTCTAGATTTTCCAGTTTATTGACAATTTTCTAAAGAATCCCCTACTGATCTTATGAATTCCCGTGATATCTGTTGTAATATCCCCCCTTTCACCTCTCATTTTGCTTCTGAGGGTCTTCTCTCTCTTTGTTTGTTCCACTACAGGTTTGTCAATTCAAAGAATCAACCCATTTTCACTGATTTTTTGTATTGTCCTTTTAGTCGCTATTTCATTTATTACTGCTTTGATCTTTATTATTTCTTTCCTTCTACTGATTTGGGGTTTTGTTTGTTCTTGTTTCTCTGACTTTGAGATGTATCCTTAGGTTACTTATTGTAGATTTCTGTTTTCTTTTTCAGGCAGGCACTTCCCTCTCAGTACTGCTGTCACTGTACCCCATGGGTTCTGGTGTGTTGTTTCCAGTTTATTTTTATTCCAGGAATTTTACAAATTTCTCCCATGAACCACTGTTCATTCAAAACTGTGTTTTTTATTCTCTTTATTTTTATTTTTTCTGTAATTTTTCTTGTGAATGTCTTGTTTCATGCCATTGTGATCTGATAAGATGCAAGACATTTTTTCAGTATTTTTCTATTTGTTAAGACTTACCTATGTGTTGTAATTTGGAAGAATGTGCCTTCTGTCACTATTGGTTCGAATATTCTGTAGATTTCTCTTAAGTCCATTTGATCTGTAGTGTAATTTAACTGATGTTAAATTTCTACTTGGATGTTCTATGAAAGTGGGGTATTGAAGTTACCCACTGTTATATTGTGGGCCATTCTCACTCCTCATGTCCTGTACCATTTGTTTTGTGAAATTGGGTGCTCTTATGTTTAATACATACATATTTTTACAATTGATATTTTCTTGATGATTGTTCCATTTAGGAATAGGTAGTGTCCTCGTTTTGCTCTTCTGATTGAATTTGGCTTGAAGTCTATTTTGTATGTAAATAAAGCTACTACTGTTTGCTTTCAGATTTCATTTGCTTGAAATGTAATTCTATATCTTTACACTTTCAGTCTGTGTATGTCTTTGTCAGTAAGGTGGGTTTCTTACAGGCAGAAAATTGTTAGTTCTTATTTTTTAATCTATTCAGTCAGTCTGAGTCTTTTTATTGGAAACTCAAGACTATTTATACCCAGGATTATTATTCAAATGTATGTTCTCATTTCTATCATTTTGTTGTTGTTTCAAATAATGTTTGCTTTTCCCCGCTGTTTGCCATAGAGGTTTTTTGAATTACTACATTAATGATATTTGATTCTTTTCTAATTCTCCTTGGCTTATCTCCTCTTCTAGTGAGATTTATTCTTTCTCATGCTCTCATGGTTTTGTTTATCTTTTTCTTTTGTATGTAGGATTCCCTTAAGTATTTGCAGCAATGCTAGTTTTGTGGTCATACATTCCTTCATGTTTATCTTGGAAGGTCTTTATTTCTTCTTTCATTCTGAAGGATAACTTTGCTGAATATAATAATCTAGTTTGGCAGTTTTTTGTTTTGTTTTGTTTTGTTTTCCAGAGCTTGACATATATCATTCCATGCCCTCCTGACCTTTAAAGTTTCTGTGGAGAAATCTCCTATTTTTCTGATGGTTTGCCTTTATAAATGTCTTGGCACTTGTCTCCTGCAGCTTTTAACAGTCTTTCTTTGTTCTGTACTTTTGGCAGTTTAACTACAATATGATGTGGAGAGGTTTTTTTCTGGTCTTTTCTGTATGAGGTTCTGAATGCCTTTATTCCTGGATGTCCATTCCTTTATCAGGATTTGGGAATTTTTCTGCTCCTGTTTCATTGAATATGTTTTCTACGCCTTTAGCTTATAGCTTATCTTCCTTCTTTTCCAGTTATACATGTTTGGTCTTTTAATGGTGTTCCATATATATTGAATGTTCCATTCATTGTTTCTTTTTTTTCTGTATTATTGTCTGTATGTGTTACTTCATCAGCTTTGCTTCAAGCCATTATTTATTTTCTTCCTTTTGATCTAGTTCATTACTGATCCTTTGAATTGAGATTTTTGAGTTATCGAGCTTTTCATTTCCAAGATTTGAGTTTGGTTCTTTTGCACAATGTCTGTTTCTATATTGAATCAGTCTTTCATATCCTACATTTTCTTCCTTAGTTATTGAGCTGTTTATTTTTTATCACATTTGATCAGCTTTGAAATCATTCCTTTAAGTTCTTTACCTGTCATTTCATTCACTTCGATGTCTTTGGAATCAATTGAAAGTTGAAAACTTTCAGTGGAGTCATTTTTTCATATTTCTTGTGTTTCTGTGTTGAAATTTGTGCATCTGTTGGATGGATATCTCTCCCACTTTTGTGTGAGAATTTTCTGAGTGAGCAACGTTCTCTTCCAGATGTGCCCTAGGTTATTGGTTTGTTGTGTGGTATTGAGGTTAATTGCAAATGAACTTTGTAGTTAGTTTCTTTTTGGCTTCTTTGGCTGTAATTAATAGGTTTCAAAACCTTGTATACTATGTCAGAACCTGTGGGTCCCATTTTGCTGATAGGACTTTCAAGAGTAGAATCCCTCTGGTAGATCAGGCAAATGTACTAAGGATAGCAGAATATATGGGTTACACACTCTGTGGTTACTCCTCTAGTCTTGTCAGAAGTGTGCAGTAAATGTCAAAGACAAATACACATACACACATACATACAGGTGTGTACCTACCTGTCTATCTATCTATATCCTAAAGTTAGAGAAAAGATAAGTGACCCTTTCAGGAAAGATGGTCAATTTTAAAAGAAACTTGTTGGTAATAGGAGCAGACCATTGTAGAATATTTTCATCAGAATCCTAAAGGAATAGCCAACTTAACCTTGTGTGCCTGGCAAATCTGAGAGAAGTAAAAACATTCTGAGAAAAGTAAAAAGTTTAACACCTATCAAATTTTCACTAAAGAAATTTATGACGGACATATTCGACAATGAAAAATATCAGAGAGAACGTCTGAGATCTAATAAAAATGGTGATTTGATAAGCATGGGTCAATCTAAACAAACCTTATATGCATAAATATTGCTTCCAGACTTGTGGGTATTTTTTTTTAAGTCTTAAGGACATAATTAAAATATAGGACAATAATGACATGTAACTCAAGGATGAAATGTGAATTTCAATGTTCTGTGTTCTTGTTTAAGTTAGGAAGGGGCTCAGAAGAGGAAACTGGGGCAGAGAATTTGCCTGGGGCCACATATTTAGTCTTCAATCTTTTCTTTTGTCCTAGTGATTTCATATTAGAAAGAAAAATTAAACACAAATTGATGTCATTTAAAATAAGGATTTTGGCTGGGGATACAGCTTGGTTGGTAGAGTGCTTGCCTTGCATGCACAAGGCCCTGGGTTCAATTCCCAGCACCACACAAAATAAATACATGAATAAAAATAAAATAAGGATTTTGTGGTTCTTTTCTTTGCTGAGTACAGATAATGAAAGATTTGGTTTCTTTTCTCTGTTTCTTCAGTTGGGTGATAAAAAAAAATATTAACTAGCCTAATGCGATGAAGAGAAGAAGCTGAAAAGCATGGTTAGGGCAGACCCTGGAAAATAGCAGAGCAAAGGATGAAGCAGGCTCATACTTCTGTGTCCTGCTCCCCAAATGGAGAAGAAAGGACACAGTGTAAAAGGAAAAAGAATGTCCATATAAGATACCACAAGGACTGAGGTGGAAGTTAAAGTTCCACCCTAGCCAGAGTCTCCCTTGTTTCTTGCCACCAAGTGCGTAAGGGTCCCTCTCAGGATTCCATTGAAGGGGATTTTGCATTGTGATGTCTTTAGATTGCTGTCACAGCAGAGCCATGTGTTTATCAAATAATCTTGCATCCCATGTGTGCTGAATTCAATTTTTCAAAATCCCTGGAAGTCTGCCAAAAGGTAGAAAAACATCCATCAAGAATCCGAGCTGGAATTAAGTTGCAATTTTCCCAGATCAGGTGGGTGCTTCTGATTTAAAATCCCTGTGTCCCAGCTTTAACAGCATGCCTGGGTTGAGGGTGGTCAGGAGGCATGCTGTGTTTGATGTGGTTTCCTCAGATGTCACCTGGTTTTCAATGAACTATGGGGAAAGAGGCTGGGGAAAGCCCCTCATGGGGCAAAGAGTATAAGCAAATGGAATTCAGTGAAGTGTGAAGAGATTTTGAGGAGGAAGTGTAAGAGCAATGGGCAGTGAGTTGGGGAGAGAAAGCAAGCATGAAGTAAAACACAAGCAAACTAAAAGATAAATGACTTGTTTCCAGAGGGGCCTAATGAATCTGTTCTTTGCACAAATCAAATAAACAGTGTGTCCTCTAGTTCAGTCAATCAATGTTAATTTTAAGTAGCTGAAACACAAGCAATTATTATGCAGTCACTAATATAAAATAAATGGATGAAATCACAGAGGAGTCCTTTGATTAAAGCATAAAGCAGGAGATTTAAATGTAATTTGCATTTTTCAATCTTTCTCCTCTTCTGTGAATCACGGACAATGGGAAGCTACCATGATGTCATTCTGCTTTTCAAATTTCTCTAATCCGTAATTGCTGCATCTTTCAAGTTTGGCCTGTTACAATGAGTATAGATATCTCTACATCTGTAGGGAAGACTAAGTTTTTTCTATAAAAATTTTGAAATAAGAGAAAACTTTCATCATGATTTTGTGAATTTGTTTTTATTCTTTATTTCAGAGACATTTTGTGTTTTGGAAAAATATTAAGACTGATCATTTTCCTGTAGGCATGGGAAAGAGGCATGGATTTATCAGAGGGGCTGGTTCCTTTCTGGTTCAATTAAACTGAGAGAGTTTTGTAGCACAAAACAGATGGATTCACTTAAAGAATTCCCCTGCGGTACTGTTTATCTTCTCTTTGATTACCCGAAGTTTCTTATGTCTTGACTACATTTTCTCATGCTCTCAAGAACAAGGAATTAAAAACTCACTTATGCAAAGGAGTAACTATTTTAGACACTTTGTTATTACATTTTTAAATTTTCTGTTTTAAAATATTTTTAAGTATTTCACATTAGGAAAATTGATACCATTCAAAGGATTACATTTCAGAAGCTATGCCTTCTACTCTTGGAGTCTCTAAAAATCATATAGAAGATGAAGAAAAATATATTTGAGAGCATGTACTTCACTCATGTTTATATCTGTGTGAATGTGCAACATAAAATTGGATGAGACCTTGAGGGGTTATGGTAGCCATCCCTGTAACTTTAGACATGATTACATTTACATTATCTTAGAAAATCTGTTTTCAAAGACTTGCCAAAGAGAGTTATTCTTCCCACTTCCTGTGAGAATCCACTTCCCGTGTCTAAAATCATTTATTTATTCCTTCCTAGAAAGAAAAAATATTTGGCAATCACAGGTTAAATAACCCTTATATGACAATCCAAATTGGAGCATTTTCGATTTTGAATTTTTGCATTAGGGATGCTCAACTGGTAACATCTATGTAAATATTCTAAAAGCCCCCAAATTCTGAAATCTAAAATACTTCTTCTAATTCTAGCATTTTAGGTAAGGGATAATTGTTGTGTATCAACATTTCTCTATGGGGGTTGGGGGCATACATTCTTCCTGTGGAATTCCTAATCCTTTCAGTTTTTTAAATTTCCAAGTAAATTCATTGTACCTTTGTCTTTTTACCTACAAAATAAAAATATACTTGCTTCTTAAAATTGTTGCCAAGACTATGCTCTTAAAAGAGTTCAAAACATGTTAACTAAAGTACTATAAAAGTAAATTGGTTCTCTGTTACAGATTTATTTCAGATTTCATCCCAGGAGTCTTAAAGTCTGCTTATTGGTTTAAATTTAGTTAAGTGCTGAGGTCCAAGAACCCTAATGGTTATATGAATTTTAAATGTGTATTTAAGAGTGAATTCTATGTGTCTGAAGCTATCAGTTGGCAACTTCCAAAAAGTAGCAAAGAAAAAAAATCACTATTTACATAAATTGCCTTCTGAAAAGACATGTGTTGAGTCATAAATGGAAAATGTTCCCATGGGCTTTGAACTGCCATTCTGGGGCATGGGTTGCAGGAGTGGTAGAAAACTGTCCCCAGACTCATAATTTGCTATCAGAATAATTAAGTGGCTGCCTAAAGCTGGGTCTATCAGAAATTTCAGTTTTTAAGACATAGCAAATTAAAACGTTGCCAGGGCCTTGCCCAGCCCCCTGCATGCATGCAGAGCAGCCCCTCTGTGTCCATGTTCCCTGCCCTTTTCTTCCTTTGTGCCAAGCTGCCAGCCTCTGCCCTCTCTCTGGCAAATCCCTCTTTCTGGAACATGCTTTCCCCACACTCCCATCTGAATACCTCCCTTACATCATCAGGCCTGTGTTTAGATTTGATGCCCCACAGAGGTCTTCTCAGACTGTCTTCTCTAAATAGCATTTCTGTCCACTGCTCTCCACCATCTGCATTACTTTTTCTTCATATCACTTGAAATTTCATCCTTTTCCTTTTCTTTCTTGCTTAATGATTTTTATTTTGTTGTTTCTGTGTCCCCAAGAGCGGGCTCTCCATTAGAGCAAGGGCTTCGTTTTGCTACCACTGTATCCCTGGAACAGGACACACCATAGGTATTTGTTAAGTGAGTAAATTGTGGAGATGCTTATTCAGTGCAAACACCTTGGTAACCTTTATACAGCATCATACCAGGATTTAGCTCCTTAATGGTTCCGTGGCTTTTTAACGATTATCTATAGTCTCTGTCTTAATCTACCAAATAGTATAAATCAAAACACTCTTTTTCAAACTTTTTTTAAAAATCAGAGCCCACTGGTAAGTATATTTGTGAATATGATAAAGTCATATGTCAATGGAGAATTGGGAAGGGATTTAGAGCTTGGTGAAAAATGTATTTCCTTTATTTCATAAATTTAAAATGTGAAAATCTAATCATAAAATATTAGAATATTAAAAATTGAGTTTATTCATTGAGGAGCTTTCATATAAAACCTTTCTTTTTCTTTTAATTTACAACCATTAATTATTTCATAGCACACTTATAAATTTACTGGCAGTACATGATGATATATTTGTTGGGAAATTCTGAGTTAAAAATTTAGTGAATTTTCTTTTGATTCAGGAATCCATGAAGCACAAAGGTATGGTCAGTCAATATCTTTGCTAAAATAGCAAAATGTTTCTAGTTGAACTAGGAATCGAAATAAAAACCATCAACCATGTCACAAAAAGCAGTACAGATGCTGCCAAGTGGATGGTGGATTTTTATTCTCCTTTGGGTGGTCACTGGTAGAAGCATGAGCTAATTAATAAGCCACATTTTACTCAGAATAGCTAGGCTCACAGCATATTGTGTACTTCCCAGAATGATGACCCCAGGAAGGCTTTTTAACCTCTTTGGTTCTAAGTGGTTTCACTTGTTCAGTATAAATACAAAGGTTTGATAAGGAATGAATAATGGAAATAAATGTTAAGCAGAGACCCAGAGGTGGCTGCACTCCACACTTGAGCAAAGGAATAATGAGACTTTCCATCTTTTAAAACAAAGCAGAAAAATAATGGTGCCAATAAGAAATATAAAAAGAAATTGCAAAAACCCTTCAGCAAGCTTAATATTCCTTTCAGTGGAGCAGAAAACCATTGGGTGTGACAAATCAAACTTTTCAGGGAACTGGATCTTGGAAATAAACTCTGTTCTAAACCAGCTGCCAGTTAACACCCCCCCCACACACACACACACGATATAAAGTCCATGGCTGTAAAATTTCCCTGGAGCAGTGAGAAATAGAGAACAACTTAGGATGATTCCATTTCATGCCCCCTAGAGTAGAATGTTCAGCCATAAAAATCATGAAAAGAGTAAGCACGGAGTCCTCTGGAAGGTACACGTTGTGTGTTCTGTTCTTTTTCTTTCCAGTTTTAATCATAGGCTACCTTCTCTGTGTTCAGAGAGCAGCTTCAAAAGATATCCTCCTCCTTCAGCATCAGTGCTTGTAAGCCAGCATCCTGTATAATTCTCAAAATCTAGAGGAGACACGGACCAACCAGTCTGGCACCAACGCTCACATTTGAAATCTATGTTTAAGGCCTATTGTTTGATATGAAATGGCTCACATTAGATGTTTAAATGTTTTCTTCAAGAATTATTTTGATCAAAGCACTATTTCACATAAAAAGTTACTGTTTTGCTGAAAACAGGAATGGTTAATAAGGTTAATTGCTTTTCAAAAAATTTATCTCCTTTATTTTCAAAATTACATGCCTGGCACACTGAGCTGTAGATACCGCTTAATGTTAAAAACAATAGTAAATCTGTCTCTGCTAAAAGCTTCTCAGCCTAAGGAAAGCAAACACAGGAGAAAAGTGTAACTGTTGTTTTCAAGTCAAAATGACAAGAAACAAAAATGAGAGGAAAAATTATATCCTTCTGTCCTGAAGTTACTCCAGGACACCAAGGCTTTAGCTGGATGTGCCAACATTGCCACCGATTTTTCATGATGATTCATTACTCTCATTTCGTGCTGTGGAGACACCCCAACCACACACCCTGTCTCCAGATGGTGGCATGTGGAGACCAGCTCAGTGACCTGAGTTTACACATGGCTGTTTTGAGTTTACTGGAGCAGGGGTGAAGCACAAGAGCTGCACATTAGCATTTCAAAGACCTTTGTTTAGTGACTTAATAACTTTCTTTCTCAGGTGCCCTTGCTAAAATTTCACCTCTTTCATCGCCCTGCTCCTCGCCTCTCCGAGGGACTCCCGCCAGCAGCCCTGTCAGCAAAATTTCCACAGTGCAGTTTCCAGAATCTGCTGACACTACTGTCAAACAAGGGCCAAGTTCTCACAGGGTCTTAACCTACACTCAGAGTGCTCCTGATCTGTCCCCTCAGGTCCTAACTCAACCTGTTATATGTAGCAGGTAAGGATTTTATGGTGTTAATTGAGGTTGAATAATAAAGGCAATGACAGTTTTCCTCCTAGGAATGCTTACCACCCATCTACACGGCTTGGTGAAGGTTTGCCAAAACAGTGAACAAGAAAGTGTAGGATGATATAATTCGCACTTAATAGATATGAAGAGAAACTGAATGTTTCAGTGGTTTTTTATTAATAGAAAGTTTAGACTCCATACAGTCCACACAGCTAATCTTTGGAGATATCCCAAAATAATCTGTTGTTATTTTGTTACATGATAATAATTACAAAATAATAATATTTCTGTTACAAAATAATAATAATGTCTTTTGTTGATGGAGCATGCATAAAGTATATAAATAAAAATGACATCAGCTAATCTGATACCATCTGACACTGGGTTGGAATGTGTTTTACTTGTTCTCCAGGGAGTGCTTTACATTGATATTAAAGATATTTTATCTGTAGTTTGCATTTTCCATTTTAACACTTTAAAAATGCACCAATAGTGCATGGCAAATTATGGCTAGATGCTAATAGTTCTCTGAGTGCTATTAAACAGTTTTTACCGTTCTGTCTTGTTGAAACAGAATTATAAAAGGTTATTTATTACAGAAGATAAGAAAAGAGGGCCTAACGTGGTTAGAGTAATTATTTTGTCAACATTATTACTGAGAAAGAAATATATCTTTCTACCGATTAATATATTTTTATTGTTCTTCATTTATAGCTTCAACTTTAATAGTCGTAAGTCATTAAATATTTTTAAATAAAAAACAGTTGAGTGTTTTAAGTATAATCATAAGAATGCCTTCAGTAAAATGATACTTCTAAGGTTAATGAGGAGAACTATTTGAATAAATTAGTAACAGGTTGGTTTTCTAGTAGCAAATACGGGCTCATAGACCCAGATTCTATCAGTATATTCCATTTTAAGAACTAGCAACCGATAAACAGCTTCACAAGTTCCATTTTTTAGACTTTGTTCATAAACTCTGTGACTTAGTTTCCATCTCTGTGACAGAATACCTAAGATACATCAACTTAAAGGAGGAAAAGTCTAGTTTGACTCACAGTTTCTGAAATTTTCATCCATGGTTGTTTGACTTTACTTGGTTTTTGGCTTGCGGCATGGTGATACATCATGGCAGGGAGCACATGGCAGAGGAAACTGCTCATCTCATGGTGGTTGGGAAGCAAGGACAGAGAAAGAGGTCGAGGTCCCAATCCCTTCAAGGGCTCACTCCCAATGACCTAACTTCCTACCCTAATCCCACCTCTTAATGGTTCTACTCCATTTCCGTAGTATCACAGGTTGGTGACCAAACTTTTAACACATGGAACTTTGGGATATAGCTACAGATCCAAACTAAAGCACTCTAGAAGTTAAATGGGTGTCATTTATATTACTTTTTATTTTATATTTACTTTTTGCAAATATTTGTAAACAGGAAATCAGTTTTGTATGTTTGTTGGGCCAGAGCTTAAGCTGAAAACTTAGTCTGCCATCTTAAAGTTGTTCTTTCCTCTCTTTGGCAGCCACTTTTAATAAAATAATTTCTGAAGGACACTAACTCCCCCAAAACACATGTTCTATAATAGAATGTCTAGGAGACACAGCATATTTCCCTTTTGGAGATTCACAATATGAATCATCTTATTAAAAGCTCTGAGAAGTTGCGCTAAAAGAACACCTCTTGATTTTTATTTCATCCCTGTGTTCTGAACTTTGACCACAAAGCCAGTTTCATTGGCTAGCCCCCTATCATTGCCCAGGAATGTAATATCAGGACAAGCTGAAGAAGCAGGATTTGTGGGGATGACGCTCTGGGCCAGGTGGAGCCCCACAGAGCAATCTGAGTTGAGGACATCTGCTTCCAGGCTTCCTAGGGAGCCCTCCTACTCTGGACTTTAGACCTGTGGGAAACAAGCTGTCTCAAGAAAGGAGGGAGATGTTCAGAAAAGATCTTCCACTCATGGAGCTTTTCTCATCATAGTCTATTTTTTTGTATTCTTAGCGGGAAGGATGTAATGGGATTTTTATAAAAGAGGTTTCAGAGAAAAACAAGGGGATTTCACTGTCTACTTGTTCAGTAATGTTTATAAATCCAGTAGTGTGTGTTTTATTTGTTTGGGCTTTATAAATCTATAATTCAAACCAGGTTTTATTATTTCCTTCAAGGCAGCCACCCATGTAGGCACAGAGAGCTCCAGAAACACACGACTAATTATTGTGGTTTCCCCTGCTGAACTTGAACGGTTTGGCATTGAATCTCAGTCTGTTGGCTGCTGTAATGTCTATGCAACAAGTCATTTTTTTGCCCAAGAGCTGATATGTTTGAACTACTAATTTCAGTACTACTTTTAGGTAATATCTTGCAATGAAAAATCCTTTTAAACTAATAAACTCTCCTTCCCCCAACCTGCATCTGAGAATGTAAGACCATCAGTTGCATGCACTTCCTTTTTCTATTTATTCTCTCATTGTCTTTTGATTCCCTAGAGCAAAGAGATAGGATTTCATCATTAAAAATGATTTTTGTATAATGCTTTCTACTTACATTGAAGAGTTGACCAGTAAATTTACTTAGTATGAAGATATTCTCTAGCCATAAAATACTTTTCTCTGCTGCATACACATGCATAATGGAGAGAAAATGATGATACATTTAAGATATTAAACAATAAACTGTTACTCATTTCTTTTTATTTTGGAGTGGGTAATCTGTGGTTAACTAACAGACCAAAAAAAAAAAAAAAAAAAACTGAGACTCTTACCAAGAGTCTTCCATAGAAAGTTTGAGACTCTTACCAAGAGTCTTCCATAGAAAGTTTGTCTTCTTTTCTGTAAATAGAATAGAACTTAGCAGAATTCAGAACTAAAATTTAATTATGAAGTGTCTAAAAAGGAAAAAGAGAGAATCCAATCTGCCAGGCTATTTGGGGTTATTTTTTAACTTATAAGTTGTTGAGAAAAGAAAAAAAGTATCCCACATCCTTCAACCCCTTCTGCTAGGGGGCACTGTTCACCTCTCAAATGCTTTTGATGTTCTTGGTCACCCACATGGTACCTCACTGGGCCATTTTTCTCAACATCTAGTCAATCACACATTCACTCATCACCCAAATGTTTATCTCTTAGTTCATTTCCTTAGAATCTTGACAGGTGTCCAGCCTTAAAAATGAATTTGCTTTCATATTTTGGCAAAAATAAAAATTAATACATGCCTTCCTGAAGATCTATTTGAACATAAAATATCTTTAAAAATAAATCTAATAATGATATCTTTAAGTAGGTACCAAGATATTCCCCTGGGGAATATAGTTTTGACTAAATGCAAATCAGTGTCCCCAGAATCACCACTATAAACAGTTGGAAGCCTACCCTAGTTTTCTCCAAATAATGTAACAAAATTTTACAACACTTTTACCTCAAATATGGTCTAGACTATAGAGATGAGGAGAATGGGAGGCAAATTAAATTTCTAATTCCTCTGTTGATTATTCTCTTATAAAAACAAAAGCAGTAGACTGCCTGTTAGTATCCATGTATAAAACAAAATGAATTTTTCCATGACAAATAAGTGAAAGGAAAGAAATTTTATTGTAGGTGTCTATCTTTTGTTTTGTTTTGTGGTACTGAGGATTAAAACCAAGGCCTCAAACCTACTAAGCAAGTGCTCTGCAGCTGAGCTATATCACCAGTCCTGTGTCTATCTCAGGACATACAAAGATTGTGTGTGTATATATGGTATTTTGAAAAGACAAAGATATACTTATGACTGTTCCAATATTTCTCAGCTGTGGCAGACCGTATTCCCAAGGGAATCCTGATGGGCCCCTGGAGAGAGCTGGTACAGCGACTCCAACACCAAGCAGAACAGGTAATTCATCGTTTTGGATTTTTTTCCACAAAACTGGAATTGTCTTACTTCATTTCTTTTCCTGATCCCAAAGGTAACCTATTTTCCTTATTTTTTGTTAACTTGTAAATTTGAAAAGACAAGAAAGAAAATCAAAATCACTCATAACCCTACTATATAGATTTAATTATGGTAAAGTTTCAGTGCTAAGCTGTCTATAATGTTGCTATACAAATGTGTGTGTTTTAAAATGAGAAGCTGTTTTACATAGTAATTAGAACTACATAAAAATGCTATTTTGTCTTCCTGCTTTGTACATTGGAGGGTCATCCACTGTAGGCTCTCTTTGGAGAACACTATCACAGACCCTGAGAAATGACCCTCCTTTTCGCACTGTAAACTTAACATGAGCTTTCCTTCAGGAGGTATTATGGAGAGGCTAAGAAGATGGGCATTGCAGCCTGATTCATAACCCTATTCTGCAACCTGCTTGTTGATAATCTAAATCTAGTTCCTCCTTAACTGCAGAATATTAGAATAACAATAGCACCTACCACAGAGGACTGTGTAAGAAATTAATTAAAGGAGGTGAAACATTTATTACTTCTTACAGCATCTGGTTCACCATTAGTAGTCAGTATTTGCTGGTAATTACTATAATGATTATTATTTTTGTTTATGCAGTCCTAAAAGTACACAAGGTAAGAAATGTCTATGGATTGTAGACTTTAGGGTGATAGAGGTACCTTATAATCTCTCAGTTATGAGAGATTTCCTCGTAGCTACTCAGTAAATATTGAGTGACGTAATTTTTCTACGATAATATTGGTTGCATACAAAGGGAAAGAGGCATAGGCAAGGAGAAACCAGAGAAAAATTGTCCATGTCGTCCTTGTTTGATAGTGGAACACTATGAAGACTCAGAATATTTCTTTATATGTGTTCCTGGTCTTCCTCTAATTCTACTGGGGCTGGTAGAATAAGGGAAATAGTTCACCTTTGTGGTCTTCTGAATGTGGCTCCTTCCTTTGTTCTGTAGATTTTTGGAATTGAACCTTGTCAATTACATTTTCATACTTTATCTAATTTTTATTTTTTTGTACCAGGGATTGAACCCAGGGGCACTTAATTGAGCCACATGCCCAGCCCTTTTGACTTTCTTATTTTTAGACAGGGTTCATACAGTATCTAATTTTAAAATAAAAGCAGATGCATGGGAAAGAAAAAAGATGAGTCCTTGGGAATATCCTATAAATATGTTTCTGACTAGTATAGGCTACAGAACAAAAGTCATTATTCACTTGCAACTTAAGAAAAATGAGTTAGTCTATGTATAAAGACCCCAAGGGTCAGCAAGCAAATCACATGAACTAGACCAAAAATCATCAAATTAGATCAACACCTACATAGTCATTTCATTTTTCAACAAAGATGAAAGCAATCCTAATGTGGTTGGAAGAAAAAATGAACCTTACCCTTTATCTCACACCATGCAAAACACTATTTTTAGGTGGAACACAGACCTAAACTTAAAAGTTGAAAATGATAAAGCTTCTGGAATAAAACAGGAATGTATCTTTGTGATTTTGAAGAAGAAAGAAATTTTATAGACCAGGGAAATCACAAAAGAAAACAAAGCTAGACTTGATCAAAAAACGAGTATAGAAACTATTCTATAGAATCAGATTTCCTGATCTCAAATTCTAGTGCCAGAATTTATTGACTGTGTGAGTGCAGACAATTTACTGATCCTTTCTGTGTCTCTGTTTTATATCTGAAAAATGGAGATAATAGTAATACAATAGCAGCTGTCCCACAGGATTTTTGTGAAGATTAAATGTATTAGTTCAAATTGAGTGCTTTGAGTTGTACCCAGCATGTAGCAAGCACCCAGTAAACTTCATCCAGCTCCAAGAATCTTCTTAATCACTTTGCCCCAGAAGCATATTCTCTAGATACTTGATATTTTCTGGTTGGTCATTCCATCTGCGCAGTTTGGGTCAGTGGAGGAAGGAAGCCACAGCCTCCTAAGAAATAAGATTGGACATGATGGGTCTGCCGTGTTCCTGACCACATGCCATTGCTTCATGTTCTACCCACCATTCCTAGGTGTGCCAGTTCAATTTCTCCCACCTGAGTCACCATTCTAGAGTTAGTGTATCAGTCAGCTACTTAGTAGTTTACTGTACGAGAGAGAAATAGAGGAAACTAAAATATAAAGTCAGGGGATTTTTAAAAAATACAAAATACTAACCTAAAAATTATTATTGAGGGATTATTGAATGTCACATAAATCACAGATTATATTTCCTACCTATCTCATTGGGGTAAAATATGTCCTTTTTTTAACTCTATGATCCTGGTGTGTGAGCATCTGAAAGCAATATTCCTCTAAATGCTTATGGCATATGGACATGAATCTTAGGCAATTTTGTTATATGAGACCCTTTCCCCTATTGCAGGTCTCATGGTAAGCTGTTCTCTTTATTTTGGTGCTGGAGATTGAACTCAGGGGCACTCAACCACTGAGCCACATCCCCAGCCCTATTTTGTGTTTTATGTAGAGACAGCGTCTCACTGAGTTGCTTAGCGCCTCGCCATTGCTGAGGTTGGCTTTGAACTTGCGATTCTCCTGTCTCAACCCCACTAAGTGCTGGGATTACAGGCTTGCGCCACCGTACCTGGCTAAGCTGTTCTCTTTTAATTGCAGATGACACTGCCCAGGTTACCTCTGATTATGAAACCAATAACAACAGTGACAGCAGCGACATTGTACAGAATGAAGATGAGGCCGAATGCCCAAGAGAGCCACTGAGGAAAGCATTGGCTTGTGGCACCTACACTCCGGAGGCCATGATGTTCCTGGTAGCTCCTTATCACTCAACTCATCCATTTACTTGAGAAACTGGCTTCAGTTACAGAGATTGGGTTAGAAGTAGTTCCCTGAATCATTAGCTTTATAGGTGCAACTCATTTGGACCCCACATGTGTTGTGGCCCTACCCGTCTGTATCAGTAACAATTTCTCCGTCTAAGCCTATTGATCTTCATGGTTGTAGTAGTTGGTGGTGAAAAGTGTAAGCATTTATCTTTATAAATAATTCTAGATATTTCACACCCAGTCAAGTAGTCTAAATAAGCACAGGAAAAATGAACTATGTTGTTCAGTTAGATATTTTATAAAGAAATGAGGAAATAGAAGAGGAGATTTTCTTAGCACTGCTGTTTTTTTTTCTTTAGCACCTCTTTGATTTTGGAAGAGAGCCAACATTTATTTTCTTATTCTAGTAAGAAAGATGTATATTGACACTTGCTATTACTAAGAGATCCTTAAGTGACAACTTACTTTGTGTGTTTAAAGAGATTCATGTAAGAAGGTTGGAAGCATATTGAAGTCAGATTAATTTGAGAGAGGCAGTAAATGCTAGAAAATAATTGACTATCACATGATCGACTGCTGCCATCATTTTTCTTTTCCTATATTTACCACTTAGACTTTAGAGTCAATTTTTCAGGTAAAATAGCAGTTTCCTTATGTTTCTTTTCTTGGGGAGAGGGTAGTAAATGTATGCTTATGACTATCCCAATTTGGGTCCAGTCACAAAATGTCTTTTCATTTATATAGTGCATTTTTCTCAGCAAACAGTAGGTCACATAATTAAATTAAAATTTCTTAAAAACGCAGCAACTGGCATTCTACAGGATTAATGCTGATTTGAAGCATGGCTACATATATTCAATCAATTAAAGTAGAGGTGATTAGCACTTCCTCCCCACTCATGGGTTTCTTTTGATAGTCCAATATAAGCCAGCAACCCTTATCTTATAAAAATTTATACAAGTATAGGAAGAGATATGTTTGTATAAAATTCTGAAATTATTGACTCTTTATTGAAGAACCTTGCAATAGACCCAAAAGCAGTTGCTTGTAGAACAATCATCCATGTTTTGCAGGCGTGATATGAAGCGGGCACAGGGAGCTACCTCGCAATGTAAGATTCACAGTTGAAAACTGCATTAGATGCTTTTCTCTTCACTTTGGGGCCAGTGTTTGGCCTTCATGATTTGTCATTGTCATCTTTAAGGTTCTCTGTGGAGTTTTAAGCCAGTTATTTCAGATAACTCACTTGTTGATAGGATTCACCAAAGCATGAATTGTTTTATAGAAACCTTCATGTCATTAAAACATTTTAATCTTCATTATAGGACAAACCAATTCTTGCTCCTGAACCTCTAGTCATGGAGAACCTGGACTCAATTATGGAGCAGCTCAATAGTTGGAATTTTCCAATTTTTGACTTAGTGGAAAATATAGGAAGAAAATGTGGCCGTATCCTTAGTCAGGTAAGAAATTTATTCATACATATGACTTTAAATATAAACCACACAATCCCTCAATTGCCAAAAGCATTGTATCTTCTTGACATCTGTGAGTAGATGTTATGTGGAGAAATAAAGTTTTGTTTGTTTGTTTTTGTTTTGGTACCAGGGATTGAACTTAAGGGTGCTTAACTACTGAGCCACATTCCCAGCCCTTTTTAATATTTTATTTAGAGACAGGGTCCTGCTGAGTTGCTGAGGCTGGCTTGAACTCGCAATCTTCCTGCCTCAGCCTCCTAAGCTGCATGTACAGCCATGTGCCATTGCACCCAGCTCTGAGAAAGGAAGTTTGAGGATATCACAATCTGTAGAGTCTGTGACAGTGGGCTAACAAAAGAAATTGGAACTTCATTGAACAGAATACCATATTCTACGATAAAAGTATTATGTACTTTTTAAAGACAAAGTAGGGGGAGGACAGAGAATCACAAGCAAGATGAACACATGAATTAAAATTCATAGAGTTAAGAAAAGTAATAGCTGATACAAGCTCCCCAAAGAAACCACCTATTGATAACTCCTGATGTCGTCTCTGATTACTTTGTGTGACTATTTTGTAACTTAAGATTACACTGCTTAGGTCTCATCAAAAATAAGGTATTATACACAAATATGTTTCTCTGTGTTGTAGGAAACACATCCAATATAGTTCTCTGTATTTGAACATCAAAAACAGCTTTATCACAAGAAATACAGAATGAGTAATGTTTCTGTATAACAGATCTTTCAGTATTGTTTCCTTTAAGCTAGACTACTTTTGAAGTTTCCCAAATACATGTTTGTTTTCCTGAGGGAGAAAGAAAACACATGGAAATTAAGTATTTGGACAGGTTTGTTTCAAAAAACAATACAAAGTGATGAATTTGCTGAAGTTTCAAATACCTGTCAAAATATACAAAAAGCATGATTCAGTAATTTTATCAGCTTATTTACAATAAAAATATGGATAAATATAGCACAAATACTAAAAACAACTAAACTTTGTACACAGAATTAATCTAGTCCTAGCCAGGCGTGGTGGCGCAAACTTGTAATCCCAGCATTTAGGGAGGCTAAGACAGGAGAATCACCAGTTCAAAGCCAGCCTCAGCAACTGAGAGATGCTAAGCAACTCAGTGAGACCCTGTGTCTACATAAAAACACAAAATAGGGCTGGGGATGTGGCTCAGTGGTCGAGTGCCCCTGAGTTCAATCTCCAGTACCAAAAAAAAAAAAAAAAAAGAATTAATCTAGTCTTCAGAAAGAGAAGTTTATCCTTGCCCTTACAGAATTTACAATCTAGTAGGGAAGAGGTACCAAAATAATGGCAGATCAATCAGGTGCCTGCAGAAGGTGTGTGCTGGACTCATGGATGGACTAGCAGCTCAAAATGACTCCAGTCTTTGTAATGTGCAGTCTTTGTAGTTGTGGCTTCTGCTAGACCCTGATAGTGAAGGTGTTAGGAACTTAATGGGAGTCTTTGGCTTTTCCTGGGAGTTGCATGTCCCTTCCATCAACTTCCTTTCTCCTCAGTGCTTAGCAATGTCTTCTGTGCTCCTTGATCTTCAGGATGGGTTCAAGGACAACTCTTTCATCCCATCCACCTTAGCCTTATAACTCCTAGGACAGTGTGTATCCCATTTTCTGAAACCCACTGCAGTTCACAACCCTGAGTAAGGGGTCCTTCCTACAATGTTGCCACAAGATGTGGCAGAGGTCCAAGAAGTCATCTTTCTCTTTGTTTGCTGGAGATTGTGTTTCCCAGCTATGGAGAGAAAAGTCTCACATTATTTGGTGTTTGATGTGTCAGTGCAGGGGGGTTTTGGTCTGTTTTTTAATCTCTTTTTTTATAGCAGAAGAAACAAAGGCTTGAAAGAGGATGTTTCAGAGTCACAGAGTAAATAGAACTAGGATTCAAATGTAGGTTTATTCATATCAGCACCTCAGACTTTTTTACATTCAGGTTCTTCTCAGCAACATGTAAAACATATTAATTTATTATATCTGTAAACTCTCCAAAGGGGGAGTCTGACAAGTAGAAAAATGGTTATTACAGCATTCCGTTTTATAGCACTTGTGACAGCGTACTGAACATCAATGCAGGTGCTTGAAGTTCTCAGAGCTGGGGCATGGGAGGTTTGAACTTGACCAGTGTTGCCCAGATGCTTTTCTTTTTTCTGGTGCTAAAGTTTGAACTGAGGGCCTTGCACATAACTAAGTATATGCTTTACCACTGAACCACATGCCCCACCCCACAACTGGCCAAAGTGTTTTTCAAGTGTCATAGATACCACTAGGCATTAGAGAGAGTCAGGATAATTAGATTTCAGCAAAATTTATTAATGTATTTTTTATCAGAATTTTAAGTAATATATCACTTCCTTGATCCTTATTAGTCACTACATTCCCAGTTTGCAAAACACTAAACTTTGAGAAAATGCAGATTCCTTTGCCTTGCTAAGTAGAATTTTATGAGGTTTTTCCTTTGAGTTTACAAGTACAAAAATCATGAAATTTTGATTATGGGAAAGGCTTCTTCTTTTTCTTCTTTCCATCTCCCCCCACCCTACCCCTACTTAGTGTGATGTAAGGACAGCTGAAATGAATTAACGTAGACGTTCCAAAAATAATCACCTTTTGGCTGAGACTACACACCAGAAGTCTCACTTCAAAAGATTTTGAAGGAGACATATGTGCAATGGAAACAACTTATCAACCTTAATACACTGCTTCTCTTTTGATGATGATTATCATGTTTATCTTAACAACTTTAAAAGGACATCTTTCAGGTTTTGAAATTGAGTTTACTCTTTTCAGTTACCCAGTCAATAATGTTCATTATTTATGAGTTCAGAATTACCATATGTAAAATTATGAATGGTTGGTTTTAACAGCTTGTTGGTGAAAGTTCTCCTGTTTTAAAATCATATTTTAAAATATCTTCTTGTCTTAATTTTTCATTTTATCTTTGTAATGTTTTAAGGGAGTCATAGGAAACTTTAATTTGTAATTCTAACAATGTTGGTTTCCCAGTATGAAGGCAGTAGTGGGCCAGGGGGTAGGATTTGAAGCAGTTAAGAGTACGAACTCAAATGTGTGGTTTGAATTCTGTATGTATATATATGTATATCAGCTGTGTTATCTTGGACAAGTCACTCAACCTTTCTGTGCCTTATTTTTCTCTGCTCTCAGATATTAGTTATGAACAGTACCTATCTTATAAGGTGCTAGATAATTGATTTTATGTAAATAATTATTCATATAAATTCCTTAAAGCAAGTACCTCATTCAATGCTGTGTTTGTGTGTTTGTATACGTATAGCTATTGCTGCTGTTATGATTAAAGTCACATGCATCGTTAAATCAGTTAGGTGCTTATAAATAAGAATTCACATGTAAGCAGTGTTGGAGAAAAGATCACTAAGAGAAAAAATAGCTTGGAATATCGTACAGCAAAACTACTGTTGAACTTTTAAAGAGAGGAGGTAGAGTGGTTACACAGAAAAGGGAAAAAGTTAAATGTCCTTGTCATTCAGAGTGAAGAAAAGTAAATAAAAGTTGAGTTGAAATATTATACAGTACCATACAATCTTTTCCTCAACTGCAGGCAGGGTGTTCCTTTTAAAAATAAGACCAAGTTATTCCGCTGCTCTCCAGTCTCTGGCAACTCCTTGCCTAACTTATTAAAAGTGCTTACCTGGGTAAATCTGGCTCTCAATCACTGAGACTGTCCCCACCCCAGTCTTACCCTATGGGACTTCTGTTTTATTCCTGTCTTCAGTTACTGTGTTTTGGGCACATCAGCCTGTTTGTTGTTTCTTGGCTCTAGCAAGCATACCTCGGGGCCTTTGTACTGATGTTTTACATGGAGAAAACGTTTCTCAGGTATCGATGTGTCTCACTCCACCTTCTTCAATTCTTTGCTCAAAAGGCAACTTGTGAATGTGATTCTGCCCAGTGTAACCACCATATTTAAAAGCAACTGCTCAGGCTTCCCAGTTCTCCATCCCTGCTCTTTTTCTTTGTTCCATGTGATTTACCACTTTCTGACACAGTATATAACATATTTGTTATGTCTATTGCTTCCTGTCCTCGTCTGCTATGCTACAAGCTCCTTGAAAGAAGAGATCTTTATTTGTGTATGTGTGAATTTATATGCATATACATACATGTTTATGCATTTGCGTGTTGATATCACATATATATATGCTACATGCATAGAAAACTGACATATATATAATAGGCATTTAACAAATATATTGGATAACATTTATATATATTTTATAGTATTTGATGTATGTATGTTTACATACATGTATAATGTATGTGATTCATAAACACTGAACATAATTAAAAGAATACTAGTGGACTTGAACAGACATATTTACAGTTAGAAAAGATTTAACTATGAAGCGGTATATTGAAGATTTAGAAGAAATATCTTGAGAATTTTAAAAAGGAATGTAGGTAATAAAAATAATGAATCATTCTTTCTGAATGTCTCCTGAATTATGTCCCACATTAGGCCTTTGAGTCATGAAGTAAGGCCATTTGGGATGGTTCTGTCCTCCATTCTGCCACATAAATGACCATGTGTGTCTTCATTGCCTCCTTCTAGTCCTTATCAGGTTTTTTTTTTTTAATCTCTCTCTTTTTTGCATGTCAGATGCACTAAGTATTTCCAAAAGTATTTACTTGATCTGAGTCCTCAGAACTGTGAAGACAACTCTAAGGAAACTAGATATTTGAATAACAAAGAGAGAAGATCAGTGAAAGAAAAAAGCTACACTCCGTTTTCCATAATGGAGTCTGTAACAAATCATTTCTCTCCACATATATTAATCAAAGCCACCCTTTTACTCTCCCCCATAACTCTTTACCTTTATCTTTCACCAAGGCACAATTGTGAATGCTTTATTCTATGGAAAGCTTGCTGCTGATGATAATTATTACTATTATCATTAGCATTATTAAACATAATTCACCCACGTTGAAGCTTTATCTCACCCTTTAGTTCTTATACTGCACATTCTACAATCAGCTACTTTGCATCATTTCCTATTTACCAATATCCACTCACTTTATTGGCTTAGTGAATTGCTATAGTGTAAACTAGAGATTTTTGAAGGTTTTTGGATGTATGTGTAGTCTTTGCTCTTAAATCTAGATGACATATCCCTTGTTGTAAGGAGCTGCAAGGGCTCAGAACACAAAAGTCCTCCATGTGTACTTGATTTATTATTCCCAGCCGGTTTCTCTACTGGTAATAAGTTAATATGGTTGATGGAATGTACACTTTGTTCTCCTTAAATCTAACTCACTGAGGGATGTTTTGCAAAGTTTTGTCTTTCTGTTCTGCAGGTATCATACAGACTTTTTGAAGATATGGGCCTCTTTGAAGCTTTTAAAATTCCAGTTAGAGAATTTATGAATTATTTTCATGCTTTGGAGATTGGATACAGGGATATTCCTTGTAAGTATAAGTGATTTGTGGAATAATGATGTCAAATTTGCTGTGGGTCATAGGATATTGAATCATTAGCCCAGAATTACATGTTCTCAGTATGATCACATAGGATAATGATGAGGAAAGATGGCCTGTGTTAGACTCCTGGCTCCTTCACTTAACATCCGTTAGACTGTGTCTTAAATAACTTCTCTCTGCCTCATTCTTAATCCAGAGAATAGGGATCATTGTATGTGCTTTGTAGGATTGCTAGAATCAAATAACACAATAATTTTAAAGAGGTTATAATAGCATCTTGCAAATAGTATTATTTAAATGAGGATGAAATGTTAAATTGATTGCTCATTTAAGAATCTGCTCTTTTAATTGGTGAATTAATCCTTTAGTATGACATCTAAAAAGTTAAATCACTAAAAATTGGACTTTTCTCAACATATGATGTCATTTAGAGTAAGATGATGTCTAATTAATAGAATTTTAAAAAGGCATCTGGAAATGGTTATGGAAAAGTGTTTAGAAACTTTTTAATAATCAGGTAAATGAAAATCTATGGAGAAGACAAAATCAAGTATTAAAGCTTTGAGTATTGTGAAAATGTCATTTATAATAATGAAATTGCAACACAAAAGAGATGTTATATTTTCAGTAGGCAGCATTTAAAATAACATTAATCAGAACACATAAGTAGAATTGTCCTACAATACTACAGAATACTTGGAACTGGAGGAAATGTCCATAGGCCCAGGCATATAAGCTGTGGAAATGTGTTGAAATCATGTACTTCCAGAAAATAAATATATAGAGAGAAATATAATGCAAAACTAATATATTGGTTGAAGCATGTCTTAGAATTGTGTCATTTTACTCATGTTTTAATTTGGTTTTGTGCACCTTAGATTTCAAAAGCACATGTCTTTTTGTAGTGGCCAAGAGTTGAAGTTAAATTTGAAAAGGCACATACATGGATACAAATATACCACAAGTATTTCCAGAAACACATTAACCTACTGACTTCTTAGTAGCATGTTGTTTTTCCAAATGTTATCCGTGTGTTATACTGAATTCAAATGTATGTGATAGGAAAGGAGAATGAAGGGTTGAGTCTAAAAAGGAGATTTGATAGAGAATATGGAAACAAAATGCAGAAAAAGTAGGATAGTGAAGTAGAAGAAAGAGGAGCTTAACAACGCCAGGCCCCTTGGGAAAGTCTGACTGATTAGACTGTGGAAGTTGGAAGAGAGAGATGAGAAAGGACTGTTTGAAGGCATCTAGTGATAACCCTTTCTTAGTAGTTTCCCCAAGGCTCACCCTGGTTGGATGCCAGTGATTGACATAAGTGTTAGTGATTTCTTAAAAGTCAAGGAGTTATGTAAATAAACTTTTACAGAAAGGAAGCCACCGAAAGCATAAGAACAGGTAGTCACCAGACTGAATAGTCTTAGCCAAGTGTTAATAAGTCTGAATTGATACTAGACTCCACAGATAAAATAACTCCCAATTTTTCTCTAGGTCATGTATCATTAAATGATAGTGAAGAATAGCCAGTATTCAAGTATAAAAAAATTCTGATTCTGTAGTTTATTATTCACTTTAATTTTCTTATTATACTTTTATATACTATAAATGGAAGTTTTTGTGTAATAGAGACTTTTGCATTCTTGTTGAAAGAAATTGTTAGAATAAACCTGCTTGTGCTATTAGAGGTCCCAAACACTTTTTATAAAGGAATTTATTTACATCTCTCAGGAAAGCTTTTGCTTGATAGGTGATCACCTTTATGGGCTGGGGTCATATGGTCAAATAGTTGATACTCATTTGTACAGGGAGGTAAATAATGATGTTTGGTAATATCTGTAATGCTTTTCAGTTGGGCATTTTGGCTTTTAAAGAAGATAATCAAGTCATGTTCATTCAAAGATCCAAAGGTTTGGGGGTTTTGAGGGACTTGCTTTAGGATGCTTTTTCTGATTGCAAAACTTTCCTCTCTAAAATAGATTCTTCCAGTTTGAATCTTCTCATTCTTATTGTTCCAGTTTGAAAAATGAGGAGAATGAAATGGCCCACAAGTGCCTGTGGTCATGGAGCTATTAATGTCAGCCATGAGAGCAGGGTTAGCCTGTGTTTAGCTCAGTTCAGTTCAGCCACACATGATGGGCCCACCGATCTTAGAGCTAGATGCTGAGGTGACATGAAACAAACTGGAGGGGCAGAAACAAAATGGAAAAAAAAAAGCTCTAAGTGTTTTTCCCAGCCAGGCATGGTGGTGCGCACCTGTAATCACAGCTATTCAGGAAGCTGAGTCAGAAGGATTACAAGTTTGAGGCCAGTCTCCACAACTTAGCAAGAACTGGTTTCAAAATAAAAAGAGCTGGGGATATGACTGAATGGTAGAGCACCTCTGGATTCAAGCCCCAGTATGGCAAGAAATAAAAAAGCGTTGATTCTATTCTTTACTACTTTCTTTTCCATTATGGTACATAGAAGCATAAACAGAATTTTAAGTTAAAAATATACAAATTTGGTTCTGAAATCTATAAATTTGACACAACTCCAACCCTCTAACAATTCAGTTCAACTCTGTTTTTTAGGGTATGGAGAAAGTTGGAAAACAAATATATCAGGTAGAAGAGGGAGATGGGCAACTCTGGAAAGGAGGCAGGATGTGTATCATGAGGTAGTGTGTGCTTGTATGTGTGTTAAGGAGTGGTAGCAGCTTGCCACTTGGGCGTGGGAATTACTAGAATGTTAGGGGCTGGTCCAAAATGCAGAAATGAAGTGAGAGGTATAATAATAAAGGGTGAAATAAAAAATAGTCCTGATACTACCTTTTTAATCACTTTTAGTTCCCGGCTATAGCCAGAACAAATAGAGTCTTTGGGCACATTCATATATTATATGAAAACCTCTCCATGTCTTATGTTGACTTCACTAGCTTCTTTCCTAGGTGCTCTTGCTTCTGAGCTGGGTCACTGGAGAGTTAATGCAAAAGCAATAGAGATACAAGCACTTGGCATAATACTTGGACATAGTACATTGCTAAGTAAATATTTGTTTAGCAAATATGCCATTAACTGCTGACAAGGCAGGTGGTTTTCCATTGTGCTTACATGATTAAAGACAGAGTAATTCTCCTAGACATATGCATATATAACTAGACATGTATACTTCAGCAGTTACATGTGGTGAGCTAGTTCCATTTACTACTTTTGAACTTATTCTCAGAAATAAGGAGTCCTTTTTTTTTTTTTTTCACATACTGTACCTCGCCTTATAAAATGAGGCTGGCAGCTTTCCTTTTGTTTATACTTTCCAAACTAAATCATTAAGATGGGATTGTTCATCAAAATTTTGTAAAAATGACCCATGAAGTCTTCCAGGTTTAGGCCTTGAGGTAGGGAACAGGAGAGGGGGCAGTATGACTCTGCAGACTCTACCAACACTCCCCCCCCCCACCCTCCCTTACAGTGCTGGGCTTATGCAGGGGCTGTTCTGACTCGCAGCCTGGAATGATACCATCTTGCATGCAGTCCTCTCTCCTGTTGCAGCAGGGAAAGGAACCTGAGAAGCTTGCTCCTAACAATAGCACCCTCTCCTCCAAGTGACATTCTTCCTCTATCAGATCATCACGACCTCCTACTTCCCCAGGAGCTTAGAACAGCTTTTATTTGAGCTCTTCAATTCTTTATTTTTTTAAACAAATCCATCATTAATTGTGGGAGAAGCCCAGTGATCTGCACATTTGCTGTCTTGTTCTACAGCAATAGCATATTTGATGGGAATAATATTTATCATTCATTGGTAGCTTACTATGTATTGGCATGTTAACAGTCCCTTCTGTGATTCTCAGAATTGTATGATGAAATTGGATCTATTATTCCCATCTTTTTTTTAAGAAAAGGAAATGAGATGTTTTTAACTGTCTTGTTTTCAAGATAACAAAATGAGTTTTAAGTAACTTACCCAATATAATGTGGATAACAAACATCAGCAAAAAATCCAAAAATTTCTAGTATGATCAACACTGTGCATGGCACAGGAACAGACATAAAATGTAATAGTCATTATCTTATCTGTAAGTTATCTATAAATGTAATGGGCTTGTATCATTTGAGATAGTCTATGTTGATGCATATGGACTCTAATCTTAATAAAACTGCTCTTGTATGACTATACAATACAACTGTTCACCTCCAACAGTGACACAGGGAAACAGATTTTGGTCTTTCCTTCATAGGAGCCTGGGGGTGGGGTCTCTAGGAAAGCTCTCCTGGGGAGATCTTCTCAAGCCCAAACCCAAGGCCCTAGATTTAATTCCAGAGTTGCCAGAAATATAGGAAAACAGGAACCATCTCCCTGAAGACTGATGGGCTTCCTCTTTCTCTTCAGACCAGGAACAGTTGTTTTCTTACATTCCTATTATCATTGTTCGACTATTTCTCTCTTTTTATCTGTGGACAATCATTTAGAAAATAATCTATTTTATTTAAGAAGGAAATGGTATCATGGTTGATTAGGGGAAATGAAATCTGTAAAGGTATTATTAGAACATACCAATCAGTGTATCAGAGGGACAGATAAACAAGAAAAACACTTAGAATTTCACCATGAAAAGGTGACCCACAAGCACACTGGGTATTTAGTTCTGGTTCAAAATAAGTTGAACTGTGCGCATGAACAAGGGCTCCCTCCACCTGATAATGACATAATGACTAATGAATTTGATTTTTCCATAATTTATTCACTCCCAAATGGCTCAATCTCCTACATTATTGAACAAAAAGGTTCTCATTTTTTTCTTTATTGGTATTTCCAAGAAATATATCCAAATTAGAATTTCTTGATCAGATAACATAATCAACTTTGGCTTTGAATTTTTCCTGGTGGATTTGCCCTACATAGAAAAAAGACATGCCATCCATTTTTATTGCAACACTTTAAGGTTTATACAGAGAATAGTACCTCATTCTATTTATATCTGGTTTGCCATTTGTCAGAGATGAAATGTAAGGTATGATCTGCTTGAAGTCTCTTTCTTTTGTTCTGGCCCTCTGCATAGCCTCACACAGAGGATGAAAATAAGCACAAGAGAAAACACTACAGATGTTTCATATAGTGAGTTTCCTATATATGTAGGCTTCTGGTAGGCTCTAAACACAGATTTTTCCATTTCAAATATCATGCATACTGGACACTGTGAGTATCATTTTTTTTCTTGTTGTAAAGCATATTAGGGAGCTATGGAAGAGTAATCAAAGAGATTTGTTCTAGAGAGTTTAGCAGGCATTCACTGGGGTGCTATGCTGTTAGGACCAAGCTGTTTATCCAGTAGATGGCACTGTTAGTCCTTGGTCCCCAAAGTTCACCAGTCGATGACAATTCCTTTGCATTGATTACAGATCACAACAGAGTTCACGCCACTGATGTCTTACATGCTGTTTGGTATCTTACTACACAGCCTATTCCAGGCCTCTCAACTGTGATTAATGATCACGGATCAGCAAGTGATTCAGGTATGTATCAAACATGTCTGCGTTCCCTTGTGCCAGATAGGAATTCGTGGTTTTATAATAAGGAGATCAAAACAGATATGTTCAGTTTCATAGTTTTTAAAAATTTCTATTACTTTCATTTTCTCTTCTCAGATTCTGACAGTGGATTTACACATGGACATATGGGATATGTATTTTCAAAAATGTATAATGTGCCAGATGATAAGTATGGATGTCTGTCGGGGAATATTCCTGCCTTAGAGCTCATGGCACTGTACGTAGCTGCAGCCATGCATGATTACGATCACCCAGGAAGAACTAATGCTTTCCTGGTGGCCACTAGTGCCCCTCAGGTAATCTTTAGATTTCGAGTAGGAGAGCTGATCCAGTGTAGAGATTTCTCTGAAGAAAATTAATTTTTTAAGTTTGGCTTATACCAAGTAAACATAAACCAAAATATACTTAGTTGTAAGATAAAATTCTTAAAGATCATACTAATTTTGAAAAAAAAAATCATTGTTTCAAGATATTCCTGGTGAATACGCACACACACACACACACACACACACAAATCATTGTCCCAAGATATTCCTGGTGGTTATACAACATTATTACTTAGAAGAATTCTTTCTAGTTTTCTTCTTCTGAAGAAAAATCTAGCTGAATCCATGCTCATGAAGCTCCTCAACAACAACAAAAGGCAACCTATGCAAATGCCCCTTTCTAAAAAGATTAGAGAAACCAAATCTTCTTGGATTTTTAAGAATGTAAGGCTTCTTTGTATACAAATCTTAATCCTTGGAAATATATTCAGGATAACAACTGTGAATTCTTAGGGCCTATCGATTGGCTGGTAGGAATTTAAGATCAATTTATTCCATTTGTTTGAAGGAAGGTTTTTTTGTTTTTTTTTTTTAACCTACACTAAGCATAGATTGCAAAAATGAATAGCTTTAGAGAATCATCTTGGTATGTCTAAGTTTGAGTCAAAAATTAATCAGTAAATATCTCGGCATCTTTACCTACACAATTAAACCCAGTCATTTTCCCTCGATTTAAACTGACTGAAGTTACCAAACATCCTGAGGCCCTCTATGCCTCCAAGAGGAACTAGAGGCCAGTCTGATCCTGTTTCCTTGTTTGCCTTTTGTTCTTTATCTCACTCTCATCTATTTCCTCAACCATTATTCTGGACTATTCAGTAATTGTTCTTGAATCTATATACAATAAAAATATCCTGTTTTTTCCCCCTAACTACCTACTTTATTTTCTTTCCTTATATCCTTCATAAACCAGAATTAGTTTCCTTAAAGATGGGAAAATCTTGCCAGAATAATTTACTCTTCAGATTTTCCTGCAGGTCTGTTTTCCTCACCTTAACGTGGATATTTATGTGCTTAGCCTTTTCTTACCTCTATACACTAACTCTCATACTAGTGTTCAAGTATTTTTTTTTTTTTTTTTTTTGGCAACTTCTCTTTTTTCTTGCAACTTCTGCATTAGAGAATTAGAGAATTTCAAAACAAGTAGATATTTACTATATATCTTTAGTTACTAGATATTTCTCATGGCTGATTTTAGGGTGAAAGTGTTTTGGGTTGGAGGCATCCTAGGGATTCCATTCCTCTTTAATAGTTACATGTGTTTAAGAGGAAGTAATTCTCTTACTTGCTACAGAAAGTAACTGAGTTACCTTATAGGGATATGTATGTATATGTAAAAAGATACATGTATGTTTAAACTTACAAATATATGTATATAATAAATTCTTGTGCCCTGCAAAGAAATCTAAAGAAAAACATTTTAAGGAATGCTAACTGTTAAGATAGGCTGCTACCCCTCAATTGTGATAATTTAGGAAAAAGTTTCAAGGAAAACAACTCATGACTAAAAAGCATATTTAACCATGGAAGGAATCAATAGTCAAGATGCAGCAATAAATGATTCTCTGTGACCAGTACTCAAAACACAAATTGTTTTTGTTGTTCCCTAACAATAAAAAAAAAAAAAAGCTATTTTAGAAGCACTGCATATTCTCTTTTCTTATTTTTGTGATTCTTTTTTAAACTTACCCACTGACCTCTTGACCTGTTACTCTTGCCCAGGCCGTGCTATACAACGATCGTTCAGTTCTGGAGAACCATCACGCAGCTGCGGCTTGGAATCTTTTCATGTCCCGGCCAGAGTATAACTTCCTAGTTAACCTTGACCATGTAGAATTCAAGCACTTTCGTTTCCTTGTCATAGAAGCAATTTTAGCCACGGACCTGAAGAAACACTTTGACTTTGTAGCCAAATTTAATGCCAAGGTAATTAGATTTGTATTAGTTTTCATTTTATGGCCACATAAAAAGCTATCATGGAAACAAAGTTTTGAACAAAAGTCTGTTGCTGTCAGTTGTTATGTATCAATTGTGAAAATGAAATACAATAACATTTTAGCTACAACATGGAAGGTAGTGGTCTGAATCTATAAATTATCTGGCAGTAATATAGGTCAAAAACTTGATATAAAAATGTTTTATGCCAAATATAAATGCCTAAATATTCATTCAAGATAAATTTCTTATCATTTGCAACTATAATATTTTAATTATATGCTGATTTTAAATAGCATTTATTACCAATTTCATTGTTAATTGTTTTACTTTTTTAATTAACTATTTTACTATTTGTGGAATCCATTGTCTTATTCTTATTGGGGATTGAATCCAGGGCCTCATGCATTGCTAGGCATGCATGTACTTTTCCAATGAGCTACATCTCCAGTTCCAATAACACTATTTTAAATATCTAAGTTCCTAATTATTTGGTATTCTGATCTCCACATAGTAGACAATGTGCATTCTATTTTTTTCTCCTGTTCAATTTTTGCTTTCCTTGAGGCAAATCTTTTAACTTTATCCTTCAAACAGGTGAATGATGATGTTGGAATAGATTGGACTAATGAAAATGATCGTCTGTTGGTTTGTCAAATGTGTATAAAGTTGGCTGATATTAATGGACCAGCCAAATGTAAAGAACTCCATCTTCAGTGGACAGAGGGTATTGTCAATGAATTTTATGAACAGGTAACTACTTGAACCATTTAATTTATGTCAACCTACCCTTTTAGACTGCTTGTTAATTCACCAAAGCTGCTGAAAGGCTACTAGGAAGTATGATCACTCTTTTATATTCATATTTTTATTTAAAAAAAAAAACTGTCCAGTTTTGATCAGGAGTTTAAAACTGACACACAAAAAAGACTGAACTATAACCATAGAACCCCAAATTAAAGTTATGTGTAGGTGTTTGGGGGAAAGATGTTGAAATAATTGAATGACCTAATGAGGCATTAGAAAGACCCTTGAAATATTGTTTTTCAGTAGATTTACTTATTGTAATAAATGCTAGTTTAAATTTAAATGGAGAAATATATACCACATTAAGTTCATTTACTTTTCCAATATAGTTAATAACAGTGCATAAAAGCTAAAATATAGGCATTCTATTTTATACAACAAGGAGAGTTAACAGACTACCAGAAAAGGCCCCATAATAAGCCGGGAAATACTCCCCAGGTTACCCTGCATTGACCAGATTAAGCTTGAAGCTTTCTGTTCAGTGTCGTGAACTTCTCACTTAAGAAAATGTGGAGGTGAGGGAGAATGGGGGAAGGACAGGAACCAGTGACATGAAAGAACATAGACAGTGAAGCAGCAGAAGTAATGGAATGATCGTCTTTGGATGTCTTCCAGACTGTATACACAGATAGGAATAGATTTATCACGTTAGTGTCAAGATTAAAGATGCTAAATTATAAAAAGTACTCAATACAGATCCGATTCATAAGAAATATTGGTTCCTTCTCCATTGCCCTAAATGTGTGAATATTACCAGTCTATAAAAGTTATCAGGAGACAGAGTTTAGGTCAGCATCAGAGAGAAAATTGTAATACTAAAGATATCCCATCATAGGGTGAGGCACCTTATGAAGTAATAAATGTCTATCATTAGACATGTTTTAAAAAGGATTAGACTGAACTATGGGTATTATAGGCAGTATTCATATACAGAATAAAAAGGTTTATGCTTTTTTAAAAAAAATATATTGCCTTTTCTAGGAATGGGGTTATTTCTTGATCCTGAAATATTGAAATGCACAAAAAATGTGAAGGAAAGGAAAATCCACTTACAATCATTCAACTATCTAGGCATAATCTTTGTGGATATTTTGACATATTTCCTTCCTTAATATTTCTAGATAACCTCTGGTTTATCATCTGTTATTTTTTCCAAAAAGATCTGAAGCTGTTCAAAACACATATAGTTTAATACTATTAAACCCAAAATTAATAAGAAAACATAATCACAGAAAATGTCATTCAAACAAAATCTAGGGTAAGGTAGCAACTTGAATTGGACAATAAATTATTTTAAGCTTTCTGGTAGCCAGGGCAAAAAGAAAAAAACATGGTAGATTACATGCTTGTTTTTGAGTAACATTCCCAGCATTGCATTTTAAGGTGCATTTATATTCTCTTGTAAAGGACCCTGGCTAGTGTGATAAGAAATATTATCTACTGAGATATTAAGTGACTTCTGGCATTTCCCCTTGGTAAATCTCAAGATCACAAAATTAGCCAATAGAAGCAACAAAGACTTTCTCTCTGAATCTTAGAGATTGGGTAGAATCTCTGAGTCATCAAGTAAAGGCACTTGCATGTGAAAATCCGTGCTCTTATATATCTCTACATTTTAGATGGCAAGTTAATGTTGACTTTTTTGTATTTTAGACTCCTTATTCACCTTTCTAGCTAACTATTCATGCTAAATTCCTATACTAGGGTGATGAGGAAGCCAGCCTTGGGCTGCCCATAAGCCCTTTCATGGACCGGTCTGCTCCTCAATTGGCCAATCTTCAGGAATCCTTCATCTCCCACATTGTGGGTCCTCTGTGCAACTCCTACGACTCAGCTGGACTCATGCCAGGAAAATGGGTGGAAGATAGTGATGAGTCAGGAGATACTGATGACCCAGAAGATGAGGAGGAGGAAGGAGCAGGAGCAGTGCCAAATGAAGAAGAAACCTGTGAAAATAATGAATCTCCAAGTACGTTACAAACTCTAGCTCCAATATGTTTTTCCTAGGATTATTTCCTTAAATCACATGTTTGGAGGCCCAAGATTTATCTGCTGGGTTTGATAATGGACATCCCCCTTCTCCCACATCATACTAAAAGAAATTACAGACTAGGGATTTTATCATAATGCCATATATTCTACAAAGATATATTCTCTGCCATGAAGTTAAATTAATTTAAGAGTTGAAGCTTTTGCTTCAGCATACCTTAAATGGTTTGAAAATGAAACAACTTTCCATTACCATGGAGACCAACCACAAGGTTTTCTTGGCTTGGTGAAGGCAAAGTTCTGTGAAGAGGTAAGAGATAGCATTCCTTCCTTCCTTCAGCAAATATTTACTGAGCACGTACTCTGTGCCAGTCATTCTTCCAGGCACTGAAGATAGTAGAGCTACAAAAATTCTTGCTTTTGTAACACTTGCACTCTAGTGGGGTCAGCAGACATTGACAAGACAGATCATTATATTTATAGTATGTTAGGTACTGATAGATACTAGAGAAATAGGAACATATGAAATATTGTGGAGAACATTTAAATTTTTCTAAAATTGTAGATAGTTGAGGAAGTGGAAATGTAAGTAAGAGAGAGAATTAAAAAAGAAGAAGGTGGCCTAAAAGAAGTGAAGGAGTAATTCATGGGAATATATGAGAAAAGAGGATTTTAAGGAAAGGAGAAAGTAACATGTGCAAAGGTCTTGAGGTGGGATTGGCTGGGTTGGTCAAGAACCTTCAGAAGACTAGGAAGAGAGGCAGCAGGAAGCCACATGGTGTAAGAATTGAAGGTAAGGCTCTGTAGGTTACCATAAGGCTTCTGGTGTTTATGCCAAGATGTGAATCATCAGTGATTTTGAGCAGAACAGTTTATAGACTAGACTGCATTGTGTTGAGAATATTCTTAAGGTTGAGGTGGGAGAAGAAGTAGAAGTAAGTATTGTTTAGAGGACCATTACAGTTTTCTGAGTGGGGTGTCTGTGACTTTGGATCAGGTGAGCCACAATGACAATGAAAATCAGTTACATCTCTAATTGACTTGGTGTACATCATTACAACCAGTCTAATCCACTTAAATTAATTTCATATAAAGACATTCTTTGTTTCTCTTATTTCTCTTGTCATGAAACAAAAATTAGTGACTGATAGCATAATTAGTAAAACCCATGACCTTTAAAATGACATTGTGCAGATACTGCCCCTGCTCTCAGGAGAACACAGTGTGTTTTCTGTCAACCTGCCCAGGTGTACAAAGTACAACCTTAATATTTTTCAAAGCCTTGATTAAAATATTACCAATGAAAAACATCCTGATTATTTCCCCTCTATTTTTATCACAGTCAGGATAATGGCTATCTTAGTTCATGTCAACCATCTGGTAAGGAGCCTCTCCATGTTGTATTGATTAATTTGCCCCCATGTATGTAAGCCCCTGTTGACAGCACACCCAGCAGAGGTAAAAAGGTCATTATCAATTTAGAAGAGAGTTAGGCAAATTTGGCTTTAGGCTAGATTATTATTTGTTCTGTCCCATCTGTTAACTTTTCTACAGAATGGGGGATAAAAGGAAAAGTTGTTTCTGTAAAACAACAAAAGTTGTATTCTATAAAAGTGATTCTATTTCTGTGATGCTTAAAAAGATTTCCATTAGAGATTTTACCATTTTTATCACGTTCACTAAAGCAGCAATGAGATTTCTGTGGATTCTGTAACACCTTTCAAAAGTTAACTGGAACCTTTCATTAAAATTTAAAACACACCACCCAATGAAGTGGAACTGAAGCTTTCTAAATACTATCTTTGAAGTATTCCTTCACAACCAAGAAAATGGTAAATGTTGAGCAATGTTAGTATTTCTAAATATTGACCACATAGAGTAGTGGAATTTTAGTTAGCTACCCCATTTTAAATATGGCTAAACTAAAGTTCTAAAATTCAAGTAGTATCTCCAGGTTATAGAGACAGAGGAGGAACCCAGGTTTCCTAATTTTCAGCTTCATTGCTTTTGACTCTTAGTAATTTTAATTTCACTATTCATATTGGCTGAAATGGTTACTTTGATTTAGCCTGATATTTAGATTTCAGAAAAGAACTAACTTAATATGCATTGATAACTTCTGCAATTTGCAAAACTTGGAGATCTCCCAGGAAACACAAAATAAAATGTTTCAGTATGGTGTCCTAGGGAAAGAAGGCTTTTACCCCACCTCATAATTAAATCTGAAAGATTCCTACGGTGAACTAAGAGGTTTCTAATGAAGTACTAAGCTGCATTTAGAATTTGAGCAATGAAAGGCTCTTTGTTCTCATTTCAAAAGGTTCCAGTGCTGAACAATTTGGCTCCCAATACAGGCATGTTTTAGACCACCTGCAGATTCTAATCTACGCACATTTATTTGGTACAAACTTTCTTCTACGTCACCTTATTCAGTATAATCCCAGAGAGGTTTATTCCTAATGTTTAACAGCATTAATAAAAGAACAGCTGCTCTCATGCGGACTGCCCCAAAAAGAAAAGGAGAAGAATTGAGCTTTTGTTAGTTTCTTCCCCATAAGTGTGTGCAACTTCAAGATGGAGTGGTCACCTTGAGCAGTAGAATGTTTCCCATAATGGTGATTCAAAACTGACCTTCAGCCAATGGTCATCTGTCACTCCCATGATTCAAAGGATTAGGTAAAAAAGCATGTTAACATTTTAAAATTTCTCAACAGAAGCTAACTTGTGCTGAAATGCAATAAAATCAAAGTAGAAATAGGTGAGTAGATGGCTTTGATAGGAGAGTAATTTTTTAATTTGCTTTCAAAACTTGCATGTATGAATATATTTTATTGGCCTTGATAGAAAGTCAATAAATTTTTATTCTAACTAAAGAAATGAGAATATGCAATAAAATGTCTATACATTTTAGGTTTTATATATATTGTCCTTGTTAGGAAGCTTTTAGATAAAGAAATGGATATATGAGATTATTCCCCAGGGCCCCATGCAGTTTTGCTAGCCCCTTCATCCAGTGTGGTGAATTTTCAGATCCTTTTGTAAATGGCAAGCATTATTCAAAACGGTTGCAATTGGAGTCTAGACTATTGCAGTAAGGGAGAGGAATTGAACTGCTGTGAAACAAAAAGGAGAGGTTTTTTTTTTTTTGGTACTGGGGATTGAACTCAGGGGCACTCGACCACTGAGCCACATCCCAGCCCTGTTTTGTGTTTTATGTAGAGACAGGGTCTCACTGAGTTGCTTAGTGCCTCACCTTTGCTGAGGCTGGCTTTGAACTCACGATTCTCCTGTCTCAGCCTCCCTAAGTGCTAGGATTACAGGCATGTGCCACTGAGAGTTTTTAAATACGGACTCTAGCTAGTAAAACAAACTGAAAGGCTTGGAGGGGAGTTGGGAATGTGATTAGGCCATCTGTGTGCATTAATTGGTGCATATTGAAGATAGGTAGGCTTCTGCCTTCCCAGGACCTTCTTTCCCTGCCCTTCCCAATTTCCTTCTTTCTTCCCTCTCTCTCTCCCTGTTTTCTTTCCCTTCTTCCTTCTTTTTCTCTCTCATTTTTAAAATTCTATAGTAAGAATATTTAATATTAGATCTACTCTCTTAAAATATTAAGTGTAAAATTGCTAGACATCTGGTATATACATTATCTTTATAGTCATCAGTACTGCATTGGCACTATCTTTCTTGATTACTATGCAAAGGAATGTATCCCAGGTCCCTGAGAGTAATATTCCTGGGTTGTAAAACTGGCTACAGTCTGGGAGAAGATTCATCTATATTGCACAGGTACAGAGAAAATTTACTTTCTAAAGTAAATGCTGTAAAAAGAGGGAGATCAGGGCCCTATAGACAGGGAAAAACCCCTTTCTAAAATTTAGTCAAGCTGAGAGTGATAGTATGGCAGTCTTGGTCACATGTGTAGGTCTCTCTGAAGCTGCATACGCATTCGTTCAGTTTCTGCTTTCTTGCTATTCTCTGTTAGAGTGTGAGATCCTTTAAAGCAGGCTGTAAGCCTAATGGATCTTTGTTTCAACAGCATCCAGAGAAGTGTTTTTCACTTACTCAATACAAGTTTGATTGATGGGTCCATCTCATGAATAAATGATAAACATAGTAAATAAATATTTGAAAATTCTTGCTTATAATTCTTCTGTATTCATTTTCCCTGGCACTTAATTCAACTTAATGATTTTTATGTGTCTGTATGGTTCAAAAGTAATTCAAGACCTGTCCTTTTTCTATACTATGTTTTGAAAATTGATCTTAAGTGCAAGAAATTTCTTAAGTGCAAGAAATTTCTATAAGGTATTTTATAAAACTGTCAAAAATTACTACTTCCACAAAAATGTTGGTAGGTGCCCTCCGAGAGGTCTAGATTCTTTGGCACATCCCATAGCAATTGGCTTTGTTTTTTATTTGCTGCTATTATTCTCCCCCTCCCCTCACTCCCCAGCTTTTTTCTTCTTCTAAGGATATGCATTGTAAATCATAACTGTTTCATTAAGTAGACCCAGATACCCCTTCTGATCATCAGGCAACATGCACTTTTACTAGTTTAATGTTGTTTCAGTTGGATCCGAATTTCCTGTGGACTCGTCTCATATCATTGTTATTCTTACCTCTCATCGACACTTTATCATTTACCTGCAACTATGGAATGGAAACAAGAAAGTGATTGATCTAGTATACTCTTACTGAATACTTGCTGAAGTCTGAAGCTTTGCACCTATGCACACAAAAGAGGAGAAAAGTGTGCTAAGCTAGGAGAGTTTACTATCTAATGGGAGGATCTTTGTCTAAATTCTAAATTCTTGGGCTAAGTCTAAAAAGGTCACTCAGATGAAGGTACCAAGAATTATATTATATTCCAGTTGCTTAGGAAAGAACAGGCCTCCCTTCTAAGCTGCAGAGCCTCTGCCTACTCTGCCCCTTTTGTTGGGCTCCCTCAGACACCTCATGTTCTATGGAGTCCTATTTACACTCCTCCGACCTACTCCTCATCTAATGTGTCTTACCACCATCCTCTTACCTGCTCAGGCCACAAAGCTCTAGGTTATGTTGATTTCTCTCTCTTTTTTATTCCCTACCTCTTAATTGGTTTCTAAGCCCTGTCAATTCTACCCAAGAAATATATCTCAAAATACTTATCTTCATTTCCATTACCCTGTCCTGGTCCAAGCCACCATTATCCTGCCATCTCCTCCCACATGGATCACCTTTCAGAGACTTGAGGTGAGATTCAGTAGAGATGTACCTACTCGTTCACCCCATCTTCCCAGTGGAGTAGGCTTCTTGCTGACATACATTGTGTAGGTTAAGCCTCCCTTACCTAAGACACCTGGGTTCAGAAATGCTTCAGACATGGTTTTTTTTCATATTTTGGAGTATTTGCATGTACATAATGAGATATCTTGGGGATGGGTCCCAAGTCTAAACATGAGATTATTTTGTGTTTCATATTTATCTTATATGTCTTATAGGCTGAAAGTAATTTTATATAATATTTTTAGTAGACTTCTTTTTTGACTATGGTCCATCACATGAGGTTAGCTGTAAAATTTTTCACTGGTAGCATCATGTTGACACACAAAAAGTTTTAGATTCTGGGACATTTGGGATTTGGGGTTTTCAGGGTATAGATGTTCAACCTATGTTACTCTTTTTTTTTTAACCAGTAAGTCACTAGAACCAATACCTGGTACCTATCAGGTGCTTATAATTCTGAAAATTCATCTTATTACCTTTCCTTTATTTATTTGTTTATTTATTTATTTATTTATTTGCTTTTCAAAGGCATAAATGGGAAGTAGGTACACATTCAAGGGAGAATGGGGCACTCTCAAAAGAGGGACACCTTTGGGGTAAAGCAAGGTCTTTTAATACTTTCAAATTGAAAACTCTTCTTGGTCACAAGAAAATGTAAACTGTTTATTGATTAAATGCTGAGCCTTGTCATATAAAGTCTGTGTAGGTCTATGCAAGGCTCCCTCAAAGCAACTATCATCTAGAAGAAAAACTAACACCTAAAATATATGAGAACAAAGTATGTTCTTTAAGGAGGGACATTATCAAGACTTTTTTTTGTTGTAAATTACTAATTTCCCGTTGAATGAGTATACCCTGAAAGGGAAAAATATTGGTTTTATGTAAGTATGATGTAGATCACATCAGTGTTTACTTGACTTTACTCCTGTCTGCCTCACCTTTCTGTTAACTTGTTATTTCAATGTTACTGTCTTCATAAGGTTGGAACTATAGCCAGCTATAGTTCCAAGTTCATATCATTCCAGATATAGAAGCAGAGGAGAAAAGATTCCAATCCCCATCTTCCCACTCCACGTTCATTCTGCATCACTAGGAAATCTCCTGGGGAAGGACTCTGATAGGCCTGACTTGGATCACATACCTGCCCATTAGCCAATCACTGTGACACAGCTCATGCTGTCAGGAGGTAACTGGGGAAATAGACTTTGACACCTTTTCTAGAACTGCATAATTGAAGGAAGGGAGGAGAATTCCCCCCTAATAATTTTGAATATGCAGATATCAAAAAAAGAGAATGATAAAAAAGAGGAGAAAAAAGAGAAATAATGTGTACTGTAGAAGGTATATATAGAAGAACATGAAAATTTAAGAGAAAAAAAGAAATTGTTTCTTAGAAGAGAATTCCAGTGAAATCTGAGTAGGCAATTATTTTGATGAATGAATATGAACTTTTAGTGATTAAGATAAACATTTGAGGAGGAGGGGCAGTACCAGCTTCCAAGTGGAAGAGTCCAGTGTATGTAAAGAAAATAGATCAGTCACGCATAGAGAGAGGCCAGGCTTTAGAACAGGAAGACCACAAAAGTGAGTTTGTGCCAGCTTGTGGAAGAACTTAGAATGGAGTTTGAAATTTGTTTTTTAGTTCACACAAAGCAGAAGACTGACATTAAAAGCATTAAAATAAGTCAGGTACAGTGGTGCACACGTGTAATCCCAGCTCTTTGGGAGGCTGAGACGGGAGAATTGGAAGTTTAAAGCTACCCTCAGCAATGGCGAGGTGCTAAGCAACTCAGTGAGACCCTGTCTCTACACAAAACACAAAACAGAGCTGAAGATGTGACTTAGTGGTCAAGTGCCCCTGAGTTCAATCCCTGATACCAAAAAAAAAAAAAAAAAAAAAAAGCATTTTAAAGGAAATAAGCCTTGTAGACTTTTGAGAGTTGAATTCTGTGACAAAGTAAAACCTAACAAGCAATACCAATGGTCCAGGTGAGAAGTTTTGAAAGCCTGAATGTCGTAGGAATATTACCAAGACACCAGCAGAACTCTGTGTGGACGTTACTGTGCAGTTATTTCTCAATGATGTTCTTTTTAATATTTTTTAGTTATGCATGGACATAATATCTTTATTTTGCTTATTTATTTTTATGTGGTGCTGAGGATCGAACCCAGTGCCTCACATGTGCAAGGCAAGCGCCCTACCACTGAACCACAACCTCAGCCCTCAATGATGTTTTAATAGTTATTTAGTTATTACCATCTTCCCTTATTTCCCCATTCTTGAAAGCTCTATAAATATCCATTTGGTCTTAAATCCTAGTAATAATATGCAAAGAAATAACTTCTATATGCTCACATATGAATAAACCATCTAATTTTATGGTCTTTTTTAGGAAAGAAAACTTTCAAGAGGAGGAAAATCTACTGTCAAATAACTCAGCACCTCCTGCAGAACCACAAGATGTGGAAGAAAGTCATTGAAGATGAGCAGCGGTTGGTGGGCACAGAAAACCAGTCCCTGGACCAAGCCCCTCAGCAGCACTCCTCAGAGCAGATCCAGGCCATCAAGGAAGAAGAAGAGGAGAAAGGGAAACCAAGAGCAGAGGAGAGCCTGGCCCCAAAGCCGAACCTGTGACCACGAACAGAACAAGCTGTTTTCAAACTAATTTGTCACAGTTTTTTCAAGCCAGCACAACACTTAGACACAACACTGTAGAAATACGAGAAGATGGGCAAATGGCTATTGCATTTTGGGATTCTTCACATTTTATGTGTTTATTTTTACAGTGAGGTACCTTGTCGAAAAACTCTTGCTCAGAGAAGCTTTCACATTTGCGACACCAGCTTTGACGGATTTTTTTAAAGGAGGAAATATATATGTGTGTGTGTATATAAGGTCCCACGTAGATACATGTATAAACCTTCACACACACGTGCGTATACACACAAACACACTGAAAGCCAGGATCTCTGGCTCCACAATTAAGTAACATTCATATTAAGAAATATAGTGGTCACTGTGATATAATAAATCATAAAGGAAAACAAATCACAAGGGAAATGGTGCAGCTTAGCAAGGATGTGGTGCAGCAAATGTAGGTTACCAACTAAGCAGCTTTAGCTCTTCATACTGAGGGATGAAAGTTCCAGAGCATTATTTGGATTCTGATACATCCTGCCAACCCCGAGTGTGTGTCTGTGTGTGTGTGAGAAAGAGAGTGTCTTGAGTTAAAAGAGTGTATGCATGTGTATGCATGTGTGAAAGATTTTTGTGGGTTTAGTGGTTTGTAGAATAGCTGTAGCAGATGTCTCAGTACATGTGTACAAGCAGAAGGAAGTTCACTCTGGAGTGTCTTTGAAAGGCAGTCATTCCAAATGTCCTCCTCCATTTAGCTTCAGTTAACGCCTCTTGGCAGATGAGGGCATTCATGGGCCACTTGATTGATACTACTGCTATAGACCACTTGGAGGCGCTGTATCACCAGCCTCAAACCTGGAAGACAGAGGCATTTTCCAGTCTACTCGCCTAATGAATGTATAGGAGCCGTTTGTGAGTGTGTGTCACTCACCTAAGATCAAAACACCATTAAAGGGGATGGCATTCTTGATATATAAACACCTAAAAGGAACTGGAGTCAGGTGGTTTCATCAGATAAGAGTTCTAAAAGGATGCCAGAGAAGGCCTGGGAAATTACATTTAACAGTGGTCTCCTGTGCCGCCTCAATTTGCTGCAAAACGTGTAGTCGAAAATAAAAAAGGCAAACAGAAACCTACTGTGGGTTATATAACGAGAAGAGGGAGAAGATGGCAACCTAGGGTTTGGGTGTTGACATAATGAAAGCCTAATCTCGGCAACTATTTATTAAAGGTTGACTTTGGGGTTGAAGGTCCCGCTGATACCCCCTGTTGTGGTATTCCATACGCTGTGTGATGGGTAGTTTCCATCTGCAGTCTGGTGTATTGTCATGCTTTTTGGCAGGGAAGATTACTGAAGGATTGTTTAGGGACCGGGCTATTATTGAAAGTCTTTTTTTTTTTTTTTGGTTTGTTTATCTACACTTGTTTATGCTGTGAGCCAAACCTCTATTTAAAAAGTTGATACTCACTTTCAATATTTTATTTCATATTATATATGTCATGAATAGTTATCTTGATGTAAATATAAAGATTTGTTTGTTTCTGTAGATAGTAAACACTTTTTTAAAGAAAAGAAAGGGAAAAGGGAAACATTTTTATAAACTTATAGTTTAATCACCATTTTTATACATTGTAGCTATCTCCAGGTCCAGTAAGAGGGTGTTGTTCATTGGCATAGAGGTCTGTGGACAGCCGCTCATCTACCTATTCGAATTTAGAAGATAATCTGATAGTTATTTTTGCCAGTTAGAGGATGCTGTAAAGTTTTGTTTTTGTTTTTTTTTTTTCAGGAGTAATTCTTGCTAACTGAATGAATTTTGGGTCTTTGCCTCCCAGATAAAAGACTTTTTAAACCAATATCAAATTTTTGTAGTTGGTGTCCATTTCTCTCCAGTGTTTTGGGGACTACAACTCTTAGTGGATACACACTTGCTTGTCACCTAAACAATCTCAGCTTCCAAGAAAACTTTGATTGTGATTTCTACTTTTAACTTCCCCTGAAGTCAGAAAGGAGTGTTTACATGAAAAATCCCTTTGTTTCTCATGAATGGATAGTAATGTATTCTTTCTGTCCAAAGCATGACTTTATAATAATCCATGGCATTTTTTCAAATGAGGCAAAGACAATAGAATAAAAAATAGATATGGTTTCAAGGCAAATTTTTCTATTAAGTACAAAAATGTAAAGTTGATCACATGGATGCAAACAACACCTAAATAATTAGAATATATTTCAGTTTGTATTTCTGAGTTAACACCAGGTCATCATCATTTACCATTTGCTAGTTCCCATTTTCTTACAATTGCCTGTGTTTCTCTGTTTGCAAAATGTACTGAGTCAAATACATTTCCCCAATGAAGTTAACTGTTACCCTTACAAATAAGAAAGAAGGAATTTATACTCACATACCCTTTGCATCTGTTTACTTAGAACTAATCTTTTCTCTTTCTCCATGTGACTACACATCTCTAAAATGAATAGAAATAGAGGAAAAACCCAGGTGTGGAGTGGGTGGGGTGGCAGAGCCACTGTGAGAGTCCCTTCTTTGTCTAGGCAGTTTTATTAAAGTTGCAAGGCCATTTGCTTAGAAGCTGGCCTGGCTGCCACCATGGAGTTCTCAGCCAACTGCCTGGATTTGTTTTGTTTTAAGGTACATGATATAATAGGAATAATAATGACCAAACCAGTTAAAACCTTTATTCTAGAATCATGTTCATCAATCCAGGCAGTTTAATAACTTGTTCTTAAAAAATAAATTACCATTATATTTAAGCTAGAAATCAATTGAAATAAAATAATGGAGATCCACCAGGTGTGTGACTTTCATACATACCTGGTACATCTTAAAAGATCCCTAGGGACATAACCAGATATTTTCTGCTTGTGATGTTTTCCCCCTCCTTGGTGACAGCAATATTACTGTGTTCACTTCCAGCTCCAGAGCTTACTTCCTGTGGTGCCAATGTCTTTGTTGCAGTTTATTACATTTTTATATGAGCCTACTTTTAGGTGCCATATTAGATAAACTCAGGTCTTTCAAATGAAGTTCTAGCCCACATAGGGAGAAGGATAGTTGTATAGGTAGCCATAAAATCAATATTAGGAAAAATTGGAACTGGTTCTTCTCTGTCAAGAAAAAGTCCAGGTATATTCTGTGTTATCAATATTATTTTCAGCATGCTAATAGATTGTCTGTCTTTCTAATGATATATCTAAGCCAGGCTTTCGAATATTATTCTTTGGTGAAAACACCACTTTTGCTTTCTTCCTTATCTGTATTTTTGTTGTTTTTTGGTCATTTTATAAACCTGGTTTTGTTCTCAATAAAGGATGAAGACATTAACTCTGTACAGGAATATGTCTATATTGGTCTTCATCTGATATGTGAAGGAATTTCCTCATATTATGTTTAAGAAAGTATCCACTTTCTAAAAACATACAGAATTCTGTCTGTTCCATTTTGGTTGAATTCCAGAACAAACTCTAACCATTGCAATCCCAGTATAAGAAAAGGAATTGAATATCATGCCGATGTCCATTAGATGTATGTAGACTGTTGATTTGTGATTTCCCCATGTCCCTTGCCTTTCTTTCCCAGAGAATTTTCTTGAAGGTAAAAACTGTGCAAAAGGCATGAGACTCAGGCCTATTCTTTGTTTAAATGATGGAAAAATATAAATTATTTTCTAAGTAATAAAATATGAAAATTATCATTGTAAATAAAGTCTAAAGTTTGAAATGACTGCTTTCTAAAAGTGAAATATTTGTTTGATAAACAAGTTTTGACTAATGAAAGGTGATTAATCCAGAAATCCTCATATTCTATTTTGGGAGGTATTCTTGGTGCTTCCATGCCATAGGGATCACCTCTATCCTTGTCATTTATAATATTTCCAGAATAATAAAACTATAAGTCTTATTTCCCTCCTCTTCCTTTCTAACCCCGATTCCCATTTAATGCCTTCTTCAATTTCTATGCCAATTTTAAATAAACTGCTTTTTCAAACAGAAGTTTCCAATAAGAGAGCTCTGCAAACTTTCATGGTTTAGAGTAAATCAAGACTCTCCTCATTCTACAGATCTATCAGCTAATATGTACAGGAGAATACCCAAATTTGCAAATAGCTCAACTCCAGATAATTAAAAGACAAATACATCATATGTATTTTGAAGCCAAACTGAATTTCTATCATCTCTCACAGCAAGCAATGAAATGTTTTAATTCCATTGAAGTTATTATTTGTCATGATTTCCCCATGACGTGAAATGATGAATTTACTGATATCAGTTCATTTTTTAAAAACGACTCAAGCAAATTAAAATTAGGAACTCATTAACCATTTTAGGTGAAGAGCATTCCAAAGTTAATTTTTTCTTAAAATTTCTAATCAAGAGGAAATATATTAGCTTGGGATTGTATATTCATCTTACATAAATTTGTTCCTCTAGAAAATATTCAAGTTCTTATTGGAAATTCAGTTGGGAATAAGCTAAACTATTAGCACCAAATTAACTAAACTGCAAGCTATGATTTGGATAAACTGAGTTTTGTGTAAGTAGTAGTATGTTTCATATCAATAACCATTATCAGAAACAAAGAACGTTTTTCCTCTATATTATGCACCATGGGTGTTGGGCAATTTGTGCTATTACCTAACATTGTATCAGTTTAAACACTATTTACTCTTACCTTATCTCATGGTGCTTTTTGTCTTAATTGATCTTTATGTTCACACTAGAAAATTCTAATGATAATGATGACAAAAATAATGGAGCTTTTGTGTGTGTGCTTGTGTGCTAAGTATGTTTGAAGACAAAAATGAAAATTACAGCTTTATTGACTTGGTGAAACTCAATCTACTTATTCAAAAACATTGATACAATATAAACTATCTTAATGTACTTAAGACCATAAAATATATGGAACCATGTAGATGGAAAATAAAATTGGCTTTAATTCATGCTTAAAAATCCAAAGAATTCAAATTTCCTATGTAAAGACAGCCAGTTCTCCATATCATGTTTTAAGGTTGATTACCTTGACATGTATTGTTCTTTCTGGATTTCTGCTTTCCTAAAAGAGGGGAAAGAAAAACCAAGAAGAAAAACCAAGCCTTCTCTTTCTAGAAATGTTCAAACACCTTTCCTTATTGCTTCAAGTAGTCCTTTAATCATGGAATAATTCAATCAAAATAAATTGCTTCAAAAAAAGTAATATCAAATATTCATATGTAAGTACTATCAAGAATATTTAAATTTGTTTTCTTAAAACTATTTTAAAAAAACTGAAACTTACTAAGTGACATTCCATGTTAATAGGATGACGAATATTTTGACATAACCAGAACTAGTAACAAGAAAACTTGAAAAGATTCAACTATATTTCCAATGTCCTCATGATGAAAAATGAAGGTACCATAAATACATAAGACAAATTAAAATATATATTTCTCCCAGTAATTTAAGTGTTCAAAGTATAGTCTGACCTCTTCTGAGATATTCCAAGATGAAAGAATGTCTTATCTAGTAATTTATCATGGCTTAGTTTGCTATAAAATAAGTGGTCTATTACTATAGTTTTTATACTAAATTCTAACATAGTTAAAAACCTAAATACTTAACTACTAGGAAAGGTTAAACATTATTAATCTTGACCTTCACAGATGAAGCATTGACGGGTGGATTAACCAAACCTACTGCATTCATCTGCCAAGCATGATCAAGTGGTAGGTTGGAATTGGAAATCCACTAATAGAAAAGAAATTTTTAAAAAAGTCCTTTCAAAGCTTTAATGCTTTACATTTCAATGTCATTGAAAGTACCTCTTTCAAATGAAGTCAAATACAGCATGGAATTCTTCCTTCTTTAAAAAAAAAAAAAAAAAAAGGCAAAAACAAATGACCAACAAAACAAGAAAAAAACTGGAATTAAATTTAGAGAAAAAGTATAACTTTGTGTCACTTTTACTTTTAGCTCAATATTAGTAAAGAGAAATGATCAGAAATTCTCCTCTGCCATAATAATACTTTTTATGTCGTGTTCTAAGTCACCCCAAAGGGTTTCATTGTGAAGTCTATGATACTAAGCAGCAAAAAAAGAGTTGAAGACTGTAAGTGAAAGCCACATAAAACTCAAAGCACATCCCAGGCCACCCTTCTGTCACTATTACAAACCAATTTAGCTATTACTCTGGACTCATTACAAACCAATTTAGGTATGACCTAATGGATCCATATTTCAGCCCTGATTTCACTTCTTACAATGCTCACGCATACGTGTGTCTATGAATTATCCCTTAGAGCTTAGAAACTGCTGCTTAACTATCTTTTAAAGAGAAGAAATTTTAGTTGAGTAGTTTTACCCCATGTATAATAGTAAACTAGTCAGATATTTAATGTGAAATTAAAAATAATTGTTTCAAGATGTTCTCTTTGTATATATGACTTGTTGGTAGAATTTCCCTGGTCACCTCACTTTTAAATTTTTTCAACTGATTATTTTTATGACTTAAAAACCATATATCACATATTTCATTTAAGCTATTTAAAAGCATAATCCAAGTACTATAGTGTTGGTATTCTTAAGTAATAATCCTAACAATATCTATACATTACCTGTTAGTGGGATTTTAATGGCTTGACTTTTAATACATATTTGTTTGTTAGATTAAAAAATCATTAATTTTTATACCCTAAAATATTTGCATGACATTTTCAGCATATTTGCTTAACTGTTTTAGTTTTAATTTATGAGTGTCATTTTATGTTCTAATATATTCTCACAGGAGAATGTATACCATTTTTATTCCAACAAGGACAATTTGCTAGTTGACAAACACTGGAAATAAATATCATTGAACCTACACACCCCCTGATGTTTCTTTCTAGAAATTTTTATAATACAAATCATGGAATGAAAATTGGTGCTTTCATAAATATTCTGGAGCTCCCAACTCAGAATAATGAAACCAAGATTCTCCTTAGTTTACTATAATGATATTAGGATATGCAAGTAAAAAGAACTTTAATCTGAATCCAGTGTTTTTGGTTTTGATTGGTCTGATTCATTTGATTTGGTTTTTGGTGTGAAACTCTCTTCTGATTCCTGACAGAGCAGTTGTTTTGATCAATCATGACCTCTTTCCAATAAAAAACCTGTTATTGATAGTTCTTATTAGTATATCCCAAATATTTGACCTTTTAGAATATTTTTAAGCCCAAGAGTATGGGATTAACATAACAGTGTTTCTAAGAAGCAATATTTTCAAATGACTGCCAACCAAAATGGCACTATAAGAGGTATCATTTGTACATGACAATTTTTAACAAGATAATTCTTACCACTCTCAACAAAACTGAATATGTTCATTCATTAATAACTTTGCCAAATTTATTAACTTTTAGAAATTTATTTCTTTTAGAAACACAAGAGTGAGACATCGGAACTTAAGTGATCATTTTGCAATTGAAATAAATTTTGTTCTTTCATCTGTATTTTGCACTTAATATATGTAGCAATACTTAGTATCACCTGATTACAAGTATTTGTTAAGTGACATAGTTTATGGCTGATAAATGTTTTGTAAAAAGTAGAATCTGTACAGAAAAAAAATTTAGATAAATTGTATTTATTTTTATTACTTTTTAGCTTAGACACTATACTGATGCTCCCTTTTTGCCAGAATTACTGGAAGTGCCTCTTGGTTTTATGTATATATACACACACAGTGCATATATATTCAAAATTATTGAAATTGTGTCATAAATGATCAATGTGGCTGTTACAATGTGAAGGGTAATGTATGATATAAAAATAATTCTGTGGTACCATGTTTGATGTAGTTATTTGTGCAACCCAAATTCTCTGGTCTTCTGTAGGTATGTTGTCCACTCATGTCAACTACAAGGCTTAGCAATCAGTTCACTCCATAGTGAGACATGCATTAGCCTTCCTATAGACTCAGGATCCTCAAGGATCTTGTATTCTTGTGGTAACATCTTCTCCCTATCACTTATGAATTCTTAGCCACATTAATTAAAGTCTAACTTTCTGCTAGTAAGCAATACCTTCTCTAGTTGAATAGCCTCAAACCAAGATACCCACATTTCTGGCATTCAGTTTCAGAATGAATATTTCACTGTAAAATAGCGGTGCTGCCATTTATCCTATAAATCTTATAATTCTGTAAATATTACAGATACCAACACATGGAGTATTTGAATTATACAGACTCAGTTATTTTTGTTCTGCATCTTTAAAAATAGAATAGTTTGAATGATTCAAAATAAGAGTATTTCAACTCACTCACATGTAGTCCTCAAACAAAATGCAAACCGTGATTTCTACCCAAGGAATTCATTCTTTAATCTACACATTGATTTTTCTCATAACCAGAAAGATAAAATTCCAAATCCTAAGCTTGTTATTTTTAAAAATTCCCTTAATTCTCACCCGAAATTACCCTCTCTCCAAAAGGAACAAGATATTTAATAAAAAGATAAGTTATGTGGAATGAGATGGAGCAACACTGGGTAAGTCTGATAGAGCCTGAGATCCATGGCTAAGGAACACAGTGACTCCAGCCACTGCCTGAAATAGGAAGCCTCAGAGATCAGGTTAGTATGTCTTGGTCACACTAACTCACACCTGATGCAGCTCAGCAGATCATCCCACACCTGCCAACCCATGTGAGGAGGAGCTTGGAATATCGGGATGACAACCTGACCAATGAAAAGAAGAAAGTTTGTTGTAAATAACTAGAAAACCTTCTGCTTATTAGGATGAATGTAAGCAACAGTTGCTTATTTTTGTCTGGACTTACTTCATGTCCTGAACATTCTTTCTGGCATCATCACTGGCTTGAAGAGGAGCTCCAGGCCCACTTCTCAAATCTGTCAGATTCAAAGTTTTGTTGCCCTGCCCAGGCTCTCTGGAGTCTTTTGGGCAACTGGAACAAGACAGAGCTGGGTTGTGGGTGGAGAGAGTTTGCTTCACACTTCAGTTAGCACTCAGGGTGGAATAGCTCCTTACTATATTTCCAGTTTGGGAGGCTTTTCCCTGTCAGATGTCAGAGTCGAATTCATTGAAGGCTTGGTCTCTGGTCTTTGAGGATATTGATGTAGACAAAGAGGATAGTTTCGCTTTTTATGTCTGCTGTAATGAGTTCCAACAAATTTGGAGACTTAATGCAAATGCATCAGTTTGTACATCAGAAGTCCAGATGGACTTGGTCTCATTCTCTGCACTGGGATTCTCACAAGACCAACATCAAGGTGTTTGCCAGCCTAGGTTCTTCAAGCATCCAGAGCAGGGAATCCACTAGCAAGCTCATTCAGGTTTTTGCAAAACAGTTCCTTGCAGCTACAGGGCTAAGGTCTCTTAGCCTCACTGGCTGTCAACTAGGAACCTCTCACAACTCCTTAAGACCACCAACATTCCTCCTGACATTTCTTCTCTCGCCGTTAACAACAGCAAAGCCCATGAATCCTTTTCACCTTTTCAGACTTTCTCTTCCAAGGTATCCTTTCTGCTTCCTGCTATAAAAAGTTCTCTGCTTTGAAGGGTTCTGTTAGGTCGGTTTAAGGCGGCGAAGGGGAACAAAAACACCAGGCAGCCTGCGTGCACGAAAGAACCACCAATCAGACGCCGTCAGACAAGCAGTGAGGGCACCTCATAACCACCTATCAATCAGCCGACACCCCCCGCCCCCAACCCCAGGAGGACACGGACTCCCAAAGACCTCCCTTTCCTATTCCAAGCCCATCCCCTTCCTGCCCCAAGCCCATAAAAGTTTCAATTCAGTTGAGCCTGTGTGCGATTCTCACGAACCGCTCTGTTGGACTGGGGAGTCTCCCTGGCCAGCGTATGGCAGTAAAGCCTTGCCCAACTGTTTTTTATCTGCCTCCTTTTGACCACCGATATCTGACTTTATAGCTTCATGTGATTATTTGGGGCCCTATTAATCTAGCATGTTCTCCTCAGGTTTGTAACCTGAATTGACATTTGAAAATCTCTTTAGAAACAACTTAATTTATAGTTCCCATGAATTAGGATATGGATATCATTGGGAGCTATAATTTTATCTTCCACAACAAGAAAAGAATGAAGAATACAATAAAGATATAGAAAGAGTTAAGAGCCACAAAATCATTTCCTCATACCCAGCATGAAAGTGGTAGTCAAGTACAAAAGCCAGCGGTGGCAATGGGAAAAACAGAAAGGACTCCATGTAAAGAGATTGTAACAAGCCTTTGAAAATTGAGTCTGAATACCCACTGTAACCCCTGTGAGATTAAGACCTGATCTGATATGATAGAATACATGCTCTTAACCATCTACCAACATATGTTGCTATTTGTCCTATGGCCAGAATATGTGGTCAATGGAATTAGGGGTGGAAATAGGAGTAGTTTCCCTCACTACTATAGCTTCTAACCCACTTATTTTGCTCCCTATCTCTAAAACTTGGCTCTGCTTGGTTAGAGGAAATAGTTGCCAATGAGAGGTGATTTCACCACAGTACCCACTGGTCCCACTGCCCTGGAATTGAAACCTCTTGAGTCGTGTTCTCTCATGTTACTGAACCATCAGGACAAAAAATGATTGATCCCAGTTTATCAAGTTGAAATATGGTTTCTGATATAAAATCGTGGCCAGAAAGACTGTGTTTGTAACAGAGAGAATTTTCTGTGGAGCCTTCTAGATTGAATAGTAAATGCAATGGGAAACTAAAGCCACCCAATACAAACAGGCACACTGGAATTTGACCTGAAGGAATGAGACTTTGGATCATCACATCAGTAAAAACCTCAACCAAGTGAAGTGCTGAGGACAAAGAAAACATGGAAAACAGAAGTTCTATCACTTTTAGCTTTTAGCCAATTGTAGAAATGAATTGAAAATTCATCCTTGAAAAACTTTACCTACCTACCTTCTACTTATTTAAAACTCAATTATGAAAACTTTTAGATACATTCAAAGTAGTAGAGAAAATGGTATAGTGACCACTATGTACTCATTACCCAGCTCTAATAATTGATATTTTTTAAAATATTTTTTAGTTGTTGATGGATCTTTATTTTATTCATTCATTTATTATTTATACATGGTGCTGAGGATCAAACCCAGTGCTTCACGCATGCCAGGCAAGCGCTCTGCCACTGAGCCCCAGCCCCAGCCCCTAACAATCGACATTTGACCAATCTGTTCCATCTATAACCCCAAACATTTAGCTATTCTCCCCCAAATTCAAAGATATCTAATGCAATATATATTTTTACTTGTAAATAATTTGTTTAAATAAAAAGTATTTACCTTGAATTTCTCAAAATAACAAATTATTCACACAGTCTTCACTTTTCTGAGTTTATAAATCTTTCAAGAAGACTGTGGAATCTTCTTATTACATAGTATTTCCTTTTGAATGGGGGTACAAACGTACATTAGAATTAGTTGACTCATTTCTTAAATTGTAATATATGATTTACCCCCCATTTTCCCTTAAGCCCCCACCTCGTACTTCTTGGTTGGGGAAAAAAAAAAAAAAACTAGATGATTTGTCCCAATGACAATGATTTGTCCCTACTTTAGATTTTGCTGATTGTCTTTTTCATATTCTTCTTCCTCCTGTCCTTATTTAGATCCAGTCTGAGGCTGGATAAGACTTATGTTTCAGAATAAGGAAGAAGACTCTTTCAAAGGTGGTGATTCAAGCTTGTAAGTTCTGTCAAGATGTTCAAAAGGGTTGTTTCTTCATGTTTGTGTGTGATATTATTCATTGATGATGACCATTATCTAGACTCTTTAAATCATTAGGAATTCATTAGGTTTGAAATGTATGATATTCTAATTCTTTCATCCCTTTTTATTTTTGTATTACTTACATAGATATTTCTGTTTTAATAACTAATAAACACATGGAACAGGAAAGGCTGTACAAATGCACAATTTCCCCCTGAGTAACACCAATTTTAAATGCATTAAAGTTGTTAGAGTCACACAAAGGTGAACATATGATGTGTTTATGGTGCTATTATGAATTTATGAATTTTAAAATGTTATATGTTTTGACCATTGCACTTATTATTCATTTTCATTCTCAGATTTTCCTTTATTTGATTAGTAGAAGCTAATTCAAGTTGGCTCCTGAGTCCTATTGGTACCATCTAGTCTTAAGATCTCCTAGGACAAGATGATCCAGGCCCATCTTCTAACCCTAGACCTGGGATCAGTCATATGTCAAGGAGCTATGGTTTCTTTATTTGTATTTTTTTATATACCCCAATTAAATGCTAGTTACTCTCTTTGCTAGTTAGTCATTGTTTCTAGACCTTTTCAATGGAGAGAAATGGAGGTACGTGTACACATGTATGTGTGTGTGTGCGCGCACGCGTATGTGGGTTTGTTTTTCAGAATGAACTGCTTAATTCAAATTTGAGATTACGAAACTTTCCTTAACCTCACTGATCAAGTGCTGTAGTTGACATTCAAAGCCAAGAGATTGAACAAGGTCATAAGGGAGTAAGTGTTCATAGAGCAAAGAAGATATCTCAAGAATTGAATTGTGGGGTATTCCAAGCAATGAAGACCAGAGCAAATGACCACTGAAGTAGAAGAAAAAGATCAAGGGAGTGTGGTATCCTGAAACCCAGGTAAACAAAATGAACCAAAGAGAAGGGCACAATCAGTAGTGCACAATTTTGCAAGTAGATAATTTGAAAAGGTCTGGAAATTGACCATCAGATTTATTAATGTGAATGTCTTTGGTATTATTGATGAAATAGTTGTGGTGGAGTGAGAGAGGCAAAAACTGATTGTTATTGTAGAAAGAATTGGACAAGAGGAATTTGAGATCAGGAGTATAGACTCCAGCTTGGGCTTGGAAGCATGGACTCTGTCCGAGGAGCAGAGAGGAAGACGGATTATGCATACACATGTAGTCAGAGAGTAGAGGTGGCCATGAAAGATTGTGTTATTTCTTTTGGTTTTTGTTTGTTTTGTTTCATTTTTTCTATTTGGTCAGTGAATTCCCTAAATAAGGGATCAGCTAATAATGGAGGTGAAATGTTGAAGCTTTGAAAAAATATTTTAAGAAAGAGGGAAAATAGGTCATTAAAAGGTGTTCTGCCTACGATACCTTTACTGTCCAGTGAGGTTAGTTATTTAAATTGTAAAATAAGTAAGGACACATTAGTGAATTGTTCTCTAACCATTTAACAATGTAGATACAAACATGGAATAGATAGAAAGTTGGATTCAACCCTAGGGAGATTTGCCAAGAAAGAACAACAAATACAAAGACGAACAGGGAATTGAGGAAAGTGATTAAAATGACTGATTGCTAGAAACAACTCAGACATGAAGCAAAATGAGAATATGAATGTCATGTGTTAAATTGTGACAACCTCATCTCCATATGTTGTAGTTTCTTATATCTGTGAATGCAGCCTTATTTTGAAATAGAGTCTTTGTAGATGTAATCAAGTTAAGAGATTATTCTTTTTTTATATAATTTTATTTATTTATTCTACTTAGGTATACATGATAGCAGAATGCATTTTGATTCATTGTACACAGATGGAGAACAACTTTTCATTTCTCTGGTTGTATGTGATGTAGAATCACAACTTACATGCAGTCATACATAAAGCTAGAGCTATGATGTCCATCATATTCCACCATCTTTACTGTCCCCATGCCCCCTCCCCATTCCTACCCCTTTGACCAAAGTTCCTCCATTCTTCTTGTGTCCTCCCCCACATTATGGATCAGTATCCACTTATCAGAGAGAACATTCAGCATTTGGTTTTTTTGGGATTGGCTTACTTCACTTAGCATGATATTCTCCAACTCCATCCATTTACCTGCAAATGCCATACTAATATGACTTAGTAGCATCCTGTTAAGAACTGAAGGTAGAAACTCATGGGAAAAGGTGACCATGTGTTTATGGAGGCAGAAATTTGAGTGATGCGTCTGTCAGCCAAACAATGCCACAGGTCAACAACAAAAAGAAGAGGCAAGGAAGGATTCTCCCCTCCATTTCAGAGGGATCATGGCTCTACCCATAAATTGATTTTAGGTGTATGGCCTCCATAAGTGTGACACAGCATGGTTCTGTTGTTTTAAGCCACCTACTTGGTGGTACTTTGTCACTGGAGCTCTAGGAAGCTCACTCATTTATGTATGGCAGAGCTGAGTGACTATGATAGAGATTTATAGAACAAGTCTGTAAAAGAAATGAAGATCCCTGGTCCAGAGCATGAAAGTAGGAATGAGAGGCTGAGGTAGGATACAGTCTAATGCAAGGCTCCATATAAGAAGGTCTGACTGGAGTGAGTAGATTTGCATTTCTCTAATTGCTAGAAATGTTGAACATTAGACCCTCACGGAGCCAAAGCAGGCCCAGGACAGCCCGTGGACCTACACATCAACCAGCCATTGCCATAGCCGTCCCCATGTAGTAACCTGCACCTTGGGACAAGGGACAGGGCTTACAGGCAGCTGCCCATGGCAGCACCACACACCTCAGGGATGCATCTCTGAACGAGTCACCCAGCGCCATCGAAGGGGCCCATCTTTTCAACCCCATCTCTGAAAGTGGTCACCTCTTTCTTGGGACACCTCCACCGCCATCTCAGGTTACCTCCGCTTCCACTACCACCATGTTCAGTTGTGGCAACTTTCATCTTGGGACACCAGTTGGGAACTGGAAGCCCAACACCAAGATGAGATATCAGAAACCTGCAGGGACACTCTAAGATTATAGGGTAGAAAGTGTAACACCTTGGATCCACACTGCTACAGGTAAAGACACACAGAAAGCATGAAAAGACAAGGGAAGAAAGTGCCCCCAAACAAACCAAGACGATACCGTAATAGAATCCATTGAAAGCACAGTAGAAGATGTTTAATATTTTTTATGTATTTGTTGATTGTGTTTCTTCTGTGAAGTATCTCTACAGTCAGAATGGCAATTATCAAGAATACAGGCAACAATATTGGTAAGGATGTGGGGAAAAAGATACACTCATGCCTTGCTGGTGGGACTGTAAATTGGTGCAACCATTGTGGAAGGTGTTATGGAGATTTCTCAGAAAACTTGGAATCACCATTTGACCCAGGTATCCCACTCCTCAGTTTATACCCAAAGGACTTAAAATCAGCATACTATAGTGACGCAGCCACATCAGTGTTTATAGCACCTTAATTCTCAATGACTAAACTGTGGAATCAAACTAGGTGGACTTCAGCAGATGAATAGCTAAAGAAAATGTGGAGCTGGGTGCAGTGGTGCAAGCCTGTAATCCCAGCACTTTAGGAGGCTGAGACAGGAGAATCGCGAGTTCAAAGCCAGCCTCAGCAACGGCGAAGCGCTAAGCAACTCCGTGAGACCCTGTCTCTACATAAAACACAAAATAGGGCTGGGAATGTGGCTCAGTGGTTGAGTGCCCCTGAGTTCAATTTCCAGTACCAAAAAAAAAAAAAAAAAGAAAGAAAGAAAAAGAAAATGTAGTATAAATACACAATGGAATATTACTCAGATTTAAAGAAGAATGAAATAATTGCATTTGTTGGTAAATGGGTGGAGCTGGAGAATATCATACTAAGTGAAATAAGCCAATCCCAAATAAACAAAGGCTGAATATTTTCTCTGATATGTGGATTCTAATTCACAATAAGGCAGGAGGCCTAGGGAAGAATAGTTATTTTAGGAGGGGAGTGGGTATGGGCGTAGGAAGAATAATAGAATGAAACAGACAGTATTACCTTATGTGCATATATGATTACACAACCAGTGTGATTCTATATCTTGTACAACCAAAAGAATGAGAAATTATACTCCATTTATATATGATGTGTCAAAGTGCATTCTACTGTCATGCATAATTAATTAGAACAAATAAAAATATACATAAAAAAGCTCTAAATACTGAATAAAACAAGTATTTGGTACTAAGAGTAGTAACATTCACTGTGGAGAGCAAAGTTGAACAAGTTGGTAATGGACCAAATTATTTTCACAGAGCAGAATTACATTTCTTGGTAAGGAAAAATAAGTCCTTTGTACTTTCAACCTCTAGGTATCATCCCCCCTTTAATCCATCACACCTATAGACACTAAAAAGTCTAATACTTATTAAGATGTTTGCTCACTATTTCTGATGACAAAATCTGGTTTGATTGCTAAAAAAAAGTTGGTTTTTCAGAGTCTAGATATAGCACTGTTTTGTTGTAAGTTTTAAGATAAACCCCACTTTCTTTACCTCTTCTTTAATTCTTTTGTAGTAAAAAAAATATAGGTAATATTGATGATTTACATAAACATATATGTAGTTACATCTATATTTATGTATTTATACATCCAACACACATGCACACCTATTTATTTATTTATTTATTATTAATTTTTCCCAGTTCTGGGCATTAAACTCAGAGGCATTCTACTACTAAGCTATATCCCCAGTCCTGCCTTTTTTGAATCTTTTGATACAGGGTCTTACTAGGTTGCCAAGGCTAGTCTCAAACTTGCAACCCTCCTGATTCAGCCTACCCAGTGACTGAGATTACAGGTGTGGTCTGATGATTATACTCCTGGCTGATGATTAATATTGATTAGCCATGCAGAACATTGTATGAACTGAAATTATGTATGTGATAATAATACCTTCTGGTCATTTAGTGCTTGGCCATTTGGAATGTATTTTAAATACATGGTGTAATTTAATCCTTAAAACAACCCTATGAATGTTTTTTTCAAGAACAAAACTTTTGCTTCACAGAGGAAGAAGTTGAAATTCAGTAAAATTATGTGACCAGCCAGAGTCACATCCATTTAAAAACTGAGTGAATCTTGGGTAATTTGCATAGTAAGTTCATTTATTAATAGAAATCAAATGCCAATTAATACTGTTCAAAATCTTCTAAAATCATTTTCTTGAGAAAAGAATTGGTCAGAATTATAGAATCTCTCAGTGAAAGGAGTTATCTTTCTTTGGAATTGGGTATAATAAACAATTGAATGCCAAAAATTCAATTTTTTTTCCATTTTCAAGACTCATAGAAACTGTGGATGCAAACAACTTATCCTGTTTCTCTGAGAATTAACTCCTTCTTGAGAGAGCTCTGCAGAGCTTTGATGCTGACCTGATGTATGGTCCCTGCAGATTCTAAGAATCCCAATGGGAAAGGAAACCATGCAGCAATTTTGCCCAAGAGCCTTTTTAAGTAAACTAACCAACCAACCAAACAAACAAACAAAACACAAGGATCCCAGTGATGTCCCTAAGGAATGGCTGGCTTAAAAACTTTTTGGAAGGAGAAGGAGGGATCTTTGTTATAAACTTCCGTCCCTCCTCTGGCTTCTGTTCCCTTACCCTCTGCCCCCTGCAGTGCTGTGTTTTCTGGGAATCAGCAAGAAAGATCACAAGTGGTCTTTTCTTTTTTCACTCTCTCCCATAAAGAAAGCTTTATCACGTGTGGCCTTAAACTTGCAGCAAATTGCAAAGAAATGGCTCAAAGGCTTCAGCTCCTTCTGTGCCCTGGGAGCTGAGATGCACGTCAGTGGCCTTGCCAGCGTGGCCAGTTCTCTGCAGACTGCCAGAAAAAAGAGGCCAGTTGGAAAGACTGGAGAAGGAGAAAAGATTGCTCAGGGGTGAGACCAGATCCTTCATCTTTTATTTCCCTTAATCTGCTCTGTCTGTGTCCACCCAGGCTCTCCTGACCTGGCAGAATTGCTCAGAATTGCTGTGGAATTCACTTCAGTTTCCTCTGTCAGCCTGTGGCTTGTGGTTTAGCCACACGTGTGGGAGGAACTGGCTGTCTTTGATCTCCACCTCCAGGTAAGATCTGGTTCTCTTCTTGTGAATTTTGTGAGCCTTACCACAGATTCTCACAGGAAAGAAGTTAATAAACCCTTGATTCAGCATACTCATAGGTTACAACACTCCTCAATGAGAGGTGATGGGCCCCTTGTTAGCTTGGTGGGAATAGGAGAGCAGACTGGTTAAAGAGGTCAGATAAGCCCAAATCTGGGTTCAATTATTTGGGTAGCTTTTGACCAGACACTTAACTGCTCTGAACCATATCATTTTATAAATAGGGCTTATAATGCTAACCTTTTGAGGATTGTTCTAAGGATTATAAAAAGTACACATATCACCTAGCATAATAATAGTATCTGACATAATCTGACATCAATTGTTATTTGTAAGGTGTATGTGTGGAGGGGGCAGAATCAGCCTTCTAAACAACACTCACTCCTCAGCAGAGGATCATGAGGTTATTTTTTAGACCTTTTGAAGGTGGGATTCCGAAGTCCAGAAGCCAAGGTGGTACAGAGATTTTCCTCATTCAAGATGGTAAGGACGGAGGGATGGGAGTGGCTGCCTTTCTGACTTTCCCTGAAGTCCTTGGAAGCTGCCTGCTGAAGACTGTCTTAGTCACCCCCTCAGACCACAGGGGTCAAGTTCATCTGTGTGATGCAACTGCAACATCCCTCAGCCACCTGCCTCTAAATTTAAACCCATGGAATCAGATAATTCAGTTTGTTTTTCAGCCTAAAATGGAAGAAAAGCTGCCGGGATAGTTGAACTTTTGCTTCCACAATAATTTATGCCCCAACCCAGGACGCTGCATGAAAATTTTGCCGTATGCCTTTCCCCAGAATCTATTCAAGTGATCAATAAAAGTTTTGCCAGATGTAAATCCAGCTAGTTAACTGTGTGCTCTAGCCCTCTTTCTGCAAGAGTAATTGAAGAGGGCCAGCCTGTGTGCTGAGGATCTTTTCATTCATATCATTGAGACTCTTTCCCTCTGTTTTCACATGCTCACAAATCTCCATGCTCACAAACTATAGCCTCCTTGGAACATACTGTATTTGCTGTGATTTGCAGATTAGCCATCAAGATGAAACTGCATTTTCAGCGAAACTATACAATGTCAGTAATTTAAGCTAGATATTAATCTGCCCTAATACATTAACTATGATCACTATAGATAGTTCCCTTCTGCTATCACTTCTAGATTCCAGTTAAAATAATTTTTGTATCAATACCTCCAAATACAAAAAGACAATGTACTTAGTGTCTCATTTTGTTACATATTATTTTCAACATTTTTCTCATTAGCAGTAGCGTATTAAAATTAACCCTTTAGATCTTTAAAGATAGATTTTGTTTGAGTGTTTAGCATGTTTTATTGTTAAACGTTTGTTATTTGCATTTTCTTGTCACTGGATTTTAATATTATGACTGATGGGAAATCATATGAGATCTGAATCCCTAAAATAATAAGCCAATTTGAATTATATAGTGTAATTCTTGGAGGAGTATTACAATTTAATCTGTAGACTTACTACTTAGTATTTAAAATCTTCCTGGTTTATATCTTTTTTACCTGGTGATATTTTTACATTTTTAATATCTTAAAATATTTTTCATATTAGAAATACAGGTTTATTGTAGAGAGATTAGAAGATATACACAAAACACTTTTACAGATCATTTGTAAAATCATCAACCAGAAATAATGTGTTTTGTTTATAAATGTTTTGAAGTTTTGTTTCTATTCATATACACGTGTGAGTATTTATTTCTTTTACAAAATAGTTTTTATATACACTGTTTTCACTATATATTTTTAAAACTTGCTCTGGAATGAATGTAGATCTACATGCCAATAGTTACTTCTTTATGTCACTTTCCAATGGCTTCAAAGGATTTCATTTGATTGAATGTACTGTATTTGTTGGACTTAATTTTGGGCTATTTGGTCATTCAAGTTTTCACTATAAGTAATGGGTCTTTCTAGGAATTCAGTTGAAGGCACTCAGTAGTTTTATAGTGATGGAATCTATTTAACATTGTATAACTCAGTGTTTCCCAGCAACCCCGCCCCCCACCACCACCTTTTTGTTTGTTTTCTGCAACTCCCTTTTAATTGTTCTGCCAAAACATTGTTCTGGAAAAGTAATCTTACTAACTCAGAGTATATATGAAGTTGTCTGTTCATATCAGATATTGGTATAGAAAAATCGTTATTTTTTAAAAATCAGGAATGGATTTGAATCTTACCACTTGATATTTTTGCATCTACTGATATTTTATTGTTTTAATTTTAAATGCTTAATGTGATGATTTAGGTGAATAAAATTTCTAGTTTTCATTAATTATTAACATTTTTAGAATAATCCTAACTGTAAAATATTAATCTGAATTTGCTAGTATTTTATCTGAGATTTTATAGTCCATGGACTTTTTCTGAAGTGTTTCTTTTTGTGCTGTCTTTATGAGATCTAATTTTCAGTATAATTTTAGTTTTGTCAATGAATGGAAACAATACTCTGGTTCCATTTTCTACTATCTTCCTTTGAAGGATAGCCATTGATAAAGCATTCCTGTTATATCATCTTGGTATCTTTGTTTAGGGCATAATTTTAGTTTATTTTTGCCAATGTTTTTCTTGGCTATTTTTCTCTTCTGGTCTGTGTCAATATAGGTAATTGATATTTGCTAGAAAGTTATCCATTTTGTCAACATTTTACAGTTATTTCTACATCCTGTATATAACTTTTGTTTTATGCTCCTATACATTTGTATTTTATCCTTGTGTCTTTATCTTTGATCTCAATTAGCATTATCAATTCTTTGTTTCATTTGGTTTTTTTTGTTTTGTTTTATTTTACAATATTTTTGTTTCACTTACTTTTCTTTCCTTTGTTCATTTTTTTAAAAAATTAAAGTTATGCATGTTTTTATATAAAGTAATCTAGAAATATAACAATAATTTTTAAAAACCAAATGCTTGCCCCTTCTTTCTCCCCCTCCCTGGAGAAATCCTCTCAACTTCTGAATGGTTTAGGTTTTCTGATATTAACTTCATATTTCCAAATAAATTATTGATACTACAATTACTTGATTTTTTTTCAAACAGTGAAGATTTGATAAATATAGACAAAGCATTACATAAAGTCAAGATCTTATACAACACTCAGAACAAGCCTCAGTTTCCACCACAATACATGAAATTTACTTCAATTGTCATTTCTTTTGTTAGTGTAACACATATATGGAAGATCTCTTAATGTGCAATTGTGTCATCTAAAAATCTCCAGGAAAATCCAGAGGTTATTTTATTTTTTTAATCTTTTGATATAGATTAGCTTATCAGGCATGCACTGAGCCATGCAGAATCCTAAAGAAGTGGGACCACAGGATGTGCAAATATTGATGTGAAGAGAGAGAAATAGGTTCAGAGCATGGGATGCTCTCAAGGGTTTGATTAGGACAGAAGTGCAAGGGGAGGGTGGAAAATTAAGCATGGGAAGGGAAGCCATCTTTCTTACTTTAAGGCAGACCTAAGACTGTACTTACTTGTGAATCAAATCTAAGCCTCAGTCATTGATAATTCTTCTTTCTACTTTGTCAAACTAAAATGATACACAAATTCAACCTCTTCACTTTTGCAATACTTTAAGCCTTAGTTTGGTGGTACAGGAATTATAAGGTGCTTTAGGGACCTATGGTAGGTATCAATCTCTTCTACTTATTCTGGTAAGAAGGTATATTTGAAGGCTTTAAGATTAGTTCAAGTGAATCAACATTCAAATGGTTGAATTCCTCTTCTTTTCCTGCTTGCTCCTAGTTTAATCTGGCAAGACCACAAAGTTAGCAAAACTGTGCCTCTATTTATTCCAAAGGCAACATTTAAATTTATTCTTTGTTCTAATGAGGCTTAAACTAGTGGGATTGAGAAAGAATGCTGGAAACAAAGTCCCAATAACAGGATTAGTTAATCAAATATCCGGTTTGCTTTTAATTGAAAAATTTTGCCAATTTATTATGGTAACAAAAGACATCTTCCATAAGTGATATCTATAGAAGTATAATAAAATATTATTTAATAAATAGCATAAATTTGAATTATTTTGTTTAACCTTTAAAATTAACTTTGACAGGTTAGAGTCGGGAAGCAATTTCATAATGGACACTTCATCCAAAGAAAATATCCAGTTGTTCTGCAAAAATTCAATGCAACCTGTTGGAAGGCCTTCCTTTAAAATGGAATATCCCTCCTCAAAGGGAAAACAGCCCTGCTGTGGTGAACTAAAGGTAGAGTAATGAAGAGCTAGGAGGACCTGATGCTCTTGGCTTTCTATTCAACTATCTTCTGTATAATGAAGTTAGAAGTGAAAATTTCTTTCCTTTTAAAAATATGTTCCTATATCCAGTTTAATAAAACCACACCTTGACTGGCCATGGAAACAATATTTTCTTAACCATGTAGGTTAAATTACTTTCTTGGGCTCATTTGAATGTACCTTCTAAACAGAAAGGAGAGAAATAATAGAAACTAATAATTACTGAATTTTTACAATGAACCAGATATTTTACTAAGTAAGCACAGTTATGATATTTAATCTACGAAACACCCATATTATTTCCATTTGATAAAAGAATTTTGGCTTTCATTGCTATACAGTAAAGGACAGCATTGCTTTTAACTGGCACTCTGTATGACTAAAACCTCTTATCTTTATACCAAATATTCACTCAACAAATACTTATTTTTTTTCACATAAATGCTAACCTAGAAGCAGATGGATACTGCACCACACACCCATGTCTACCACGTTAGTTCCTTTTTTCCAGTCTACTGTGTTCCCTGCCAGTATATGCACAATCACTGTGAAATACACAATTATGAGTGTTAGACTTGTGACAAGATGCCAGCTGTTTGGTTTATGGTTTCATGTTTTATTCTGTGACTCATCAACAACTTCTTCTTCTCTTTGCTTCAGTATACACTGATCTTTTCAAAGATAGACTCCTGCAAAACATCCTTTGGAGAAGGGAGAAAGATAGGGGGAAATGGTATTCAACATATATTTTGAATGAAACCAGCATACATTTCAAATTCCAAGAAAATTTAAACTTACTTTTTGAAATCTGCATGAGCTTGAGGTTGAATGAAGCCTATAACAATGGTTGAATTAAATCTTCAATAACAAACTTGATGTCATATATTGCTCTTAGTTTGTGTTCTTGTTTGTCTGCTTACTTAGTAATTTTCCAAGTTGTGTCAAGCTGGAGTCAAACTGGGACCTGTTTTATTTTCCAGGTGTTCTTGGGTGCCTTATCTTTTGTTTACTTTGCCAAAGCATTGGCAGAAGGCTATCTGAAGAGCACCATCACTCAGATAGAGAGGAGGTTTGATATCCCTTCCTCACTGGTTGGAGTAATTGATGGTAGTTTTGAAATCGGTAGGTATTGAAAATGCCTACTTTTTTTTTAAGCCCAAGGACTTCTTATAGCTAGGTGACTTCCTCTCTCCATTCTTTTGTCTATTACAACCTGACCTGTAAAATCTTGTTTGGACAGAATTTACCATGACCTTATGCTACAGTAAAGGGAGTTTGCTTTCTCAGAGCACCTAGCAATACATTTCCTACCCTAGGTATTCATTACTGTAAGACTCATAAAATTCAGAGTCTCCAGTCAAATTGAAAGACTTTCCTAGAAGACAGGGTGAAAAACTGATTGGTATTTTGAGTTTTAAGTATATAGTAAGTATCTTATAGAAAAGCAAATTCCAAATTCCTGTTAATTCTTCCAGATTATTCTAAGAATACAAATTAACCATTGACTTATATGCTTCAACATGGCTTAAAATTCTACTATTTCCATTGAAAACCTTTATTTCAATTATCACAGGTTTGTTCTAGTTATTTACAATCTATGGATTTCCAGATAATAAGTTTCCTGACCATAATCCTAATTTGCTTCTTTTGCCTCTTTCCACATTCCTTCCTTTCAGGACTCTGTTCCAACTACCATTCTCAAACCCCAGCTCTCAATTATTCCATTTTGTGCAACAATGTCCTTTATTCTTAGATACCTCCTGGCATTACCATCTAATGTTCTCCCCACATTTTTGCTTTTTGGCTGAGTAGCATTTCATTCTGTATGTGTGTGTGTGTGTGTATTTGTTTTGTTTTGCTTTTTATGTTTTAGTTTTAATGAACTTGAAATGGAATTTTATATAGTATGATACAAGAATCTGTTTATATTATTTTAACCATTTTCTGATCACATTAATTGAGTGTACACTTGGTCCAGTGATTTGTGCCAATCAATTTTGGTCTAATGATTTGTCTTTTTTTTTTTTTTTTTTTTGTCATTTATTAACTTAGCACTTCTTTGTAAATCTGTTTAGATCTTTTTATCCTTGACTCAATTAAGACAGTTTTAATGATTATAGTTTTGTTATTAGCTTTACTATCAGTCAGGAAAATAATCTTGCTCTTCAATTTTTCTTAGATATACTTGGATAAGTTTCCTAAAACATGTTAATTGTATAGAATTTATTGGCCAAATCTGGTGGCCAGCATTTATGACAATGGATCTTTCCAGCCATGAATGTGGAATAACTCTCCATTTAATTAGGCCCTTTTTAAAATAGTGTTCAATTTTTCTTGTAATTTTCTTCATAAACATATTATTCATCTTTTATTGGATTTATTCTTGTCTATTTAAAGTTTTTGTTGCTGTTTAAAAGAATTTTTGTTACTTTTTAAGATTTGATAATCCTAGAATATGGCTACAATATTGATTTCAAAATGTTAACTGTGTGCAGCAACTTTGCTGAACTTTTGCTAATTTTCATTGACTGACAATAGAAAATAATTTAGTATTTTCTTTCTTTTTTTTTTTTTTGGTACTGGAAATTGAACTCAGGGGTATTTGACCGCTGAGCCACATCCCCAGCCCTATTTTGTGTTTTATGTAGAGACAGGGTCTCACTGAGTTGCTTAGCGCCTCGCCATTGCTGAGGCTGGCTTTGAACTCGCGAATCTCCTGTCTCAGCCTCCCTAAGTGCTGGGATTACAGGCTTGAGCCACCGTGCCTGGCTATAATTTAGTATTTTCTGAGTAGACAATCTCATTGTCTGAAACAGAACACAATTTTATATACCTTGTTTTTTAATTCCTAAGTCTATAATTTTCTAGTTTTTACTTCTTTACATTGGCCTCAGTACTGTGTTAAATAGAAGAATCAGGGACAGTGGCAGTGAATACCCTTCTCTTATATTTTACTTAATCCAAATGCTTTTAAATTTTCATTATTTAGCAATATGTTTGCTGAATGTTTTTTATGCATACACATCAAAATTGATTTGCTCATAAAGGGATGGTTAATTGCATTGAGTACTTTTACTATATTTATTATGATAAACATGAAATTGTTCTTCCACTGGCTGTATAATAATTTGATTAATAGATTATTTTTTCTTTCTTTTTCTTTTTTTGTTACTGGGGGTTGAACTCAGGGGCACTCGGCCACTGAGCCACATCCCCAGCCCTATTTTGTGTTTTATGTAGAGACAGGGTCTCAGTTTTTTTTTTCTTTTCCTTATTTGGTCATACTCTTGCACTCCTGGAATAAACAGTACTTGGTCAGCATGTGTTATTTTTGCTTACTGTTTAGTTTGCTAATACTTTTTGCTTGAGACATTTACATGTTATCCATCATCATAAGTAAGCTTGAACTTTAAGTGTCTTTTCTGGCATTGTCCTTATCCAGTTTTGGTTTCAAGGGTTTTATGAGGTTACTTTGAGTAACTTTCTTTTCCCCTATTTGAAATTGTGCATGTGTGTACAGAAAGGAGGAGAAAGGAGAATCTGTTACTTTAAAATTAGGTAAAACATATTTGTAAAACTCTCCAGATTTGTCTTTTTCAGAGGCTAGTGATGGTAGGTGTGGAAGAACTTTAATAACCATTTTTTAAAAAAAAATTATTGGTTGCCATTTCTTTTCCAAGTGTGTCTTGAGAGCTCACAATGGATATTAAGTAAAAGAAACAAAAACTTCTACAGTATCACAGATGCTGAAATGGCATCCTCTTATATGTGGTGGAGCTATGAATGTAACCAGGAACAGCCTGTAACTGAGTCCTTTGCTGTGAAGTGTTGGTACAGGGTAGGTGGGGTGACTGGAAGTCAGCTTTCATTTTACTTTGGTTTATTTACTGTGGCCCATTAAGAAACATATAGGCATCATTACCAGAATAATGAGATACAAAGTATCTTCTGCTAAATACTTAAATGCCAAATGGGGAATCTCATACTTAATTTAAAAAGGAAATATAATAAAAAAATAAAGAGCTTAATTCTTCCTGAAGCCAGAAAACATACAGCCACTATACAAGCTGCTTTTCTCACTATCATATTAGTATTATCCTCAAGGTTATAAAATTTACTGCTCTTTTTCCAATTGGCTTAAGCTGGCAATGTGACGAAACAGTAGTGAATTAAATGATTGCTTACAAATGTAAGGAGATACACTCTTGCTGGAAAATTGGAAACATCAAGGAGAATCATCATCATCAATTGCTGGGGAAGTGTTGAGTTCTGCTGTCTAGCTCTGCAGTTGTTAAAAATTAAATATCCCAGATGAAAATAGCTAAGCCTTTAAAGCCTCTTGTAAGACCCTAAACAATGTTTATCAAAGCATGTTGCAGGATGGTCCTGTCAATGCTGCTGAGCTTGTTTTAGAAATGCAGATTTCTTGGCTAGCCTCTGGTTTCAGGGAATCAGAAACTGTTTGTATCCGCCAAGAATGTGCGTTTTTAACAAGTTCCACCCCCCCACCTCCTTCCTGTAATTGCCATACACAGCAAAGCCTGAGAAATCTTCCCTGAAGTGTGTTTAATCACACTGACCCCCACAATCAAGTACAAAGTAACATCATATGCTTCACTGGAGATCTTTTAGAAAGGCTTAATTCTTATCTCAAGAGAACACATTCTTTAATTATTTTTGAAAAGAGATGGGCATATTTTATAGAGATTTTTGTATTTCACAAAATTTGTTATATGTATACATTAAGATCAATGTAATTAATGTACACCAAAATTGTCTATGTGGACTAATTTTTATTTGTTTTGAATCTTATCTTTAAAAAGTATATAAACAAATGATAAGGTATCATTTGTCTAAATATGAGTTTCACAATTTGATTTAAAGTGAGGTACAATTATGTCTGTTTTACTTTTTCTGTTGGGGATATCAGCTAGAGAGAGAACATACATATTTCAAGAGCAATTGGAAAACTAGTAGAAGTTTTAATAGAAAACTTGAATGAAGAAACAGCAAAGAAGTTTACTTCAAAATCACTAAGGAAAATAAATATTAACCAAGCAACTAAAGGAAGCCTTCTATAATTTAATTTATTGATAAAATACTTTAAAAGGGCAAATAAGTAAGTAGCTTGGGTAGAAGAGATGGTGATTAAGATATTTGCATGAAAGGATGAGGTGACTGTAGTGAATATGAAGACAATTTCAATAGTCATATTAAAGACAAGAAAGGTAAACCACAGGGACCATGGTGGGGAGCTGGTGGCCTCAAAGCATTGCTGAACCTGCTGTATACATTCATCTACTGAGCTGCCTATCAGCTGTTGTCTGAGTTCTCTAACTTATGAATGCTTCATTCTTTCCCCCAAAGGGAACCTCTTGGTTATAACATTCGTTAGCTATTTTGGAGCCAAACTTCACAGGCCAAAAATAATCGGAGCGGGGTGCCTGATCATGGGAGTGGGAACGTTGCTCATCGCAGTGCCTCAGTTCTTCATGGAGCAGTAAGTCCAAAGCAGTCACATTCCAGATTACCCAACAACGGCCTTTCTCCCTTTTATAATTACAGTTAATCATTTTAAAGAGAATTTGTACCATGTAGTTTTATATCTTATTATATCCTCTTTGAGCAAAATTTCAAAATAATTTTATAATTTTATTGGTGATGATAATCTAGAAAAATTGACATACTACTGTGTATTGATATCAACACAATTAAGAAAAAATTTTATTAATATATTTTGAGTCAAATGCTATGATTGATCTATGGAGGCAAAATATATAAATAAAATAATTAATGTGCAATAAATGTCAAGTGGGTGGCAAATCAGTCATGAATGAATACCATATATAATAAAGGCTGTATTGTGTTAATTAACATTTCTTGGCCTGAGTTTATGCATCTTAAAAATAATAAGTAGTTCTTAATGTTGTTGCAAATTTTAAGTGAGATGACACAGGTAAAATGTTTATCAAGATTCCTGACATAAGTAGTAGCTGTGTTATTGTGGTATATTGTAATCAATCATCCTTGGCTAATTCAACCACCTTGTTTCAACCAGTAATCAACAATGGTTTTATCTTAAAGGTGCTGCATTCAGAGGATTTTTTTTTAAATTTCAAATATAGGCCAGTAGTACAACAAAATCAAAGAGAGAAGTGTATGTAGGAGGTGGGATAGCCAGGCTAGTGCTGACAGAGGATGCCAACCAGACATACTTTGATTCTTATCAACCATCTTTTATAAATTAGAGGATAAATTTGGGTATTTATGATTTAGTGTTTGTCACTTGCCAGGTACTATACCAGGTAATGGGGCTATTTCAGTGAAGAAACAAAACAACAAAAAAATATGCACAGTCTTCCCCTGTGGCACTTCCTGTCTACTCAGGATTATTAAGATAACTTCTTTTCAACTTTTCATAGCATCAATCACAAGTTGGATACTTATTGAAAATGTGAGTTCTTGTTCTCTAAAAAGATTGTCTGCATAGGAGAAATATCCTTGATGTCTAATACAACATACTAAATCATGCATACCTATGAGTTAGGTCCTACTCTAACGGAGGAGTTTTATGTGTGAGCTCAACCAGCTCATGACTTCAGCAAATGTATATTGATCATGGTAAAGGCAATGGAGATATGATAATGAAAAATAATCTCTGTCCTCATGGATCTTATGAAGAAGGGACAGAAAATGACAAGTAAATAGTAATATAGTATGTCTGATAATGTTAAAAACTATAGAGAAAAATAACCTAATTAAGAAAGATAGCCTAATGAAGAGTATGCAATGGGGTATGGGGTTTGAGATTGATAGTAGGGTGTCCAAGGAATAGCTCACAGAGAGAGAGTGATATCTAAGGAAGACCTGAAAAGGTGAAGGGTGAGTCACACAAGTACCTGGGTGTTTCAGTCAGCTTTTTTGCTGCTGTGACCAATAGACCTAACAAGAACAATTTTGGAGGAGGAAAAATTTATTTGGAGCACATAATTTGAAAAGTCCATAGATGACTGGCTCCTTTGCTTTGGGCCCAAGGTGAGGCAGAATTTCATGACAGAAGAATATGCTGAAGGAAAGCAGTTTAGGACATGCCATCAAGAAGCAGAAAGAGAGAGCTCTGCTCCACAAGGACAACATACATACTCAAGGACATGGCCCCAGGAACCTACCTCCTCCAGCCATACCCTATATACCTAGAGTTGCCACCCAGCTAATACCTATTAGGGAATTAATGCAATGGTTAGGTTAAGACTTTCATAACCCAATCATTTCACCTCTAAACTTTCTTACTTTATTTCACACATGAGATTTTGGGGAACTCCTAATACCTAAACCATAATAGTGGGGAAGAAGACTTCCATCCTGAATGAACAAGGAATACAACACTCCTGCATTAGGAGGGATGTGGTGTGGATGATCTGAATAGACGCCTGTGTGCTTCATGGAATGGCAGGGGGAACACACAAAATATGCAATCTGAGAAGTAAATGGGAATGAGAGGATATGTCTAGTTTGTTTCTTAAACTTGAATGAATATTTGAACCACCCAAGCTCTCGATAAAGACTGTTATTCAGTAACTCTGGGTTAGGACTGAGATTCCCCTGCCCCTTCTGGTCTACAGACCATCCTTTGGGAGTAAGGTTAGGAGCAATTGAAGCACTTTAGCTCCTCTTCTGAAGGAGATGGGAAGCCACTGGAGAGTGTGATGGTTTGGCTTACATTTTTTTTAAAGGTTCATCTGATTACTGGTTGGAGAGCAGTAACTCTGGTGGGTCAGGCTTGGAAACAAGATGACCGTTTAGAAGGCTACTATAGATTAGTATGGTGTTAATGAGTCTGTCATGAGGAAACATATTTTTTATTCAGGTACCGATATGAGAAGTCTTCTCCTTTCTCCAACACAACTCTCAGCATCTCTCCATGTCTCCTAGAGTCAAGCAATCAATTACCAATGTCAGTTATGGAAAAAACCAAAATAAGTAATGGTAAGATGATGATGATGATTTACTTTAGCCTTTATATATGCTTTAGTATGAACCAAATATATCTATATAATTTTTTTTCCTTTCAAAAACTTTACTGTTTCAATCTTAAATTGAAATATCATAGTGCTATAAAAATTCCTAGAATATAAAGCAGTATATGATGAGATCCTAAGAAAATATACAGATGATCAAATATTATGGAAGGGAGCTTTTGTTGCTGGAGACTAGAGATATCTTCCAATGATTCTAAGTAGGATGGGCCTGGAAAGCTGGGTAAAACTACTCCAGCCCATGCATATCTCAGTCCACTGTTCAGAGCAAAAGAAATACAGTTTTTCCTCATGAGAACATTTAATTTCTTGTTCATTCTCTTTTCATCAGAATGTCAAAACTTTAGTCTTCATTTTTCCCTAAAACCTGCTTCTTTTTTCTCAGGGGTTATAGTGAGGTTAAATACAGGATATGAGGTGCCTGCACAGTAGCTCAGCATGTACTGACCCTGCTCTGCCCACACAACCTTCATTTCCCCCATAACACTCCAGGTATTAGCCGCAAGTGACTGTTAGGTACTTGAATATTGCTAGTGTGATCAAGGAAATGAATTTTTAATTTAATTTTAAGTAATTTGCATTTTAATAGCCATTTATGGCCCTTGGACACTGTGCTGGGAGGCACAGATCTAAGGTGTCCACACTTAACTACTAAAGGTTACCATCATACTTCTATGAATTAAACAAAAGGTAGGGCTAGAATTGACATTGGATTTAATGTTTAGAAAAGAAATTCACATCACATTTTGAGGAACAGAGAAGAAATTGAGAGAAGATAAGTGAACTTTCCATGATTACCCTGCTACTTTTCTAGAAGAGGCAGAGTCAGGATAAAATCTCTGTGAGGGTGCAATCTCCTGTTGTGCTGCCTAATCCACAGTTTGAAAGATGTCCACCTCAGTTCTTCATGAGCCATCATCACAATCAAAATTACCTTAAAGGTTATTAACAGGTGAAAAAAACTCCTACTTCATAGGATTGTTAGGAGGATTCAGTTTTAATATGCCTGCAAACCACTTAGCCCAGCATGTTGGGAACAGGGACCATTCAGATTAGTGATTAGTGGAGGCTATTAATATTATCAATTGTTTTAAATGCCTAAACTGTTCAAAGCTATATTTCATTTATGAGGAAGAGGTAATTATCCTACCTAACATGGTCATATTATGACCTAACGTATATGAATGCATCTAGAAATTGTTAGATTTGAATTTTACTATGAAAACCCAACCCCAAATATTCTTTGTTGGAATATTTATACTGCTGTAGCATATAGGGTTTGTGGGATTTTTTTGTTTTGCTTTGCTTTTGGGCTTGAACCCAGGGGTGTTTAATCACTGAGTATCCTCAGCTCTTTCTTAAATTCTTTATTTTGATACAGGGTCTCTCTAAGTTGCTCAGGGCCAAACTAAGTTTCTGAGGCTGGCTTTGAACTCGCAATCTTCCTGCCTCAGCCTCCCAAACCACTGGGATTACAGGTGCATGCCACCACACCAATGTTATGTAATGTTAATGAGTTTGTTTCCAGAGACCTAAAAATGGTTAATCACTAACAAACAAATGTAATTGTAGGCAATTCAGCCCAATGTTGCAGTACCAACCATATGAAATTTTGAATTTCAGATAAAACTTGGTCGACAATAAAATTACTTGTGATTTCTGCTGAAAAATACAAAAGTCTAAAAATTAAAGTGAGAAAATATTTTTTCAAAATATTTGCACCAAATAAAATATTGAGTGTTTTAAGAGTGTAGGGATTCAAATAACTCAATGCAGGTACAAAATAAAAATAAAAGAGAAAATAAGAAGTAAAGGGAACAAAACCAAATAATAATCGACTTCCTTAGTCAGGTCTCTGGGGAATTTAACTGCCTAAGATTGAAACTGCAAAATATTTTTTTAAACCAACTCAAACTCCTATCAAATTAGGACTGTCCTAGATTTCTCTTTTGCATTCTAATTTGATTTTAGAACCAATTGTAGCAATGCATAGTAAATATTTCAATTTGCTAGTGATCCAGTTTTAATTCTCTTGTTTCCTTTTCTTTCAAGAGTGTGAAGTGGATGCCAGCTCTTCCATGTGGGTGTATGTGTTCCTGGGAAATCTTCTCCGAGGATTAGGAGAAACTCCCATCCAGCCTCTGGGTCTTGCCTATCTGGATGACTTTGCCACTGAAGACAATGCTGCTTTCTATATTGGTAATGCCCACCTCCATCACCTAGGGAATCAGAGTGCCTGGTCTACTCATTCCATTCTATGCTAAATTGGGTGTGAAAAGTTTTATACTTCATTCCCCATTTCTTTAATCAGTGAACACACTTTGAAATACACACACGGGATTAGGATGATAAACTCCTAAATTAAAAGGACTTATTGCATTAGAGAAAAAAATATCAGAATAAAATATTCTGTGAGCACAACTGCAATGACTTAGTGCAAATTCTTTGATGGGCCTTAGATTCATAGATTGTTTGCAGTAGGATATACCACGGAGGCTTTTCGGTGTTATAATTCAAAAAAAATTTGTTCCACATCCCTAGAAACTGCTTTCTATTCTATGAGCCCTGATTATTTAAAGTATCTTGTTTTCCTATGAGGGACAGGCAACAAGAGTTCTAGGGTGTCAGCAGTAGGGTTGGACACAGGGAAGTATAAAGGATAAGAGCAAGGCCCAAAACTACCCAATCTCTGGGTAGGTCTCAGAGGATAGACCAGCCACCAAAATCACAAAAACCAAAATGATAAAGCAAATGCAAACTCTCAAGATCAGATACATCTAATCAACATTTACTGGATGCCTCATATCCTGGAATAAAGCTAGAAACTAGAGATGACTAAGACTGGTTCTCTCTTTTATGCATCAGTCTTGATTTCTTAGAGTTCTGATCTTTTGAAGGCTTACCTTTCAGGGACAGAGGGCAAGATTTAAGGGGAGCAGAGTAGGAACCACACCTAGGTGCACTGTATAAGCTTGCCCTGACTATGCACAGCAGAACTGCAGGTATTCTGCTTATAACCAAGAAGATTATAATGAAGAACAGGGCTCTTGCTCTAACGGAAAACTGCAGTATAAATCAGGACCTGGAACAGAGAAAAAGCTCCATGATATATGCACTAGGCAATTACCCTGGAGACACGAGGGCAAGTTTGTAGCCAAAAGCAGCATTCAGGTGCCTAGGTGTCCCCCTCCTCTCCAAGAACTCTGAGCCTGCTCATTCACTATGCTCTTGCTTCTGTTCTAAAAAGGGCCTGGTAATGTCTAGTTATCCTTCTAGATAATTTAATCTCCCAAGCATGTGTGTGTTAAGCTCTGCAGTGAAATTAAAGGCAGATGGGAGATATTTTGCAGGGAAAAGCTACCTATCTGGTTACTGGAAACCAAACTCTAATCTTTAGGCAATCTGTTCCACTTACCTGCTAAGGCCACCCTTGCTGGTCATAGACATTCTGGAAAGTATTTTCCCTGCTCTGAGGTCTATCTCCTTTGCCAGCTGCTTCTAGCAATCTGTGTGGGTACCATAGAACCTCATAGTGAATGGATACATTTTCTCAATAAGGTAGAAGAAATCAATTTTAATGTCCAGACAGAAGTTATGCTTAACTGACCATAAACATTTTTGAAACACTACCAAAATGAGAATAATTCAAATTTTTAACCATGGAGAATCTAACTGGGAACTAAAGTTTGCCCATTTTAGGAAATTAACTATTTCAGAGTGTTGGGATTATTTTCTAACTAAGGTATAGTTAATGCATTAACAGTGTTCATTTATGTTATGTGCACATTTGAATATAGCACAATGATCCCACTATTCTATATAATTACAATGCATCAATAAGAATAAATAATTAGCTGAGTGTGATGGTGCACACCTATATTCCCAGCAACTCAGGAGGCTGAGACAGGAGGATCGGGAGTTCAAAGGCAGCCTCAACAACTTAGTGAGGCCCTACGAAACTCAGCAAGACCTTGTCTCTAAATAAAATATAAAAACTGGCTGAATATGTGGCTCAGGGGTTAAGCATTCCTGGGTTCAATTCCTGGCACCAAAAAAAAGTAAATAATTAATTTTTAAAAAGTGTTCATTCTTCTCCAAAAGCAGAGAAATATTTATTTTCTGATTAAGTACAGATGAAAAATTGATCAATTAAACACATACAAATGAGAAGTTGAAACATTTACAGCTAACTGGATCTCACATTTATTTAAAATTTTATTAATTTATCAAAGAAATAAAAGGAAATGTTTTTATCTTTTCCTCTCTTTTTTGATTTTCTGCTACAGGGTGTGTACAGACGGTTGCAATTATAGGACCAATCTTTGGCTTCCTGTTAGGCTCATTATGTGCCAAACTATATGTTGACATTGGATTTGTAAATCTAGGTAAGGTGTTTATTTTTGCTTATTTATTTATCTTAGTTACTATAACTTTTAAAGGGGACAGTGTGGAAAATATCAAATTGCCTTTTTTACAAAATGACAAGATTGTATGTAACCTTTCATAAAATGAAAATAATCTATGTAAATATATTGATAGGATCATCACATGCATTAGTAAATGGAATAAGAAAAATGAGTAGTGATCAGAATGGGATGACCCCTGGATTGTTGTTCAGATGTGCCCTTTCTCACTTCTGGTTTGCTAGTTCCAGTGCATTCCAGTGTAGTTAAGGCTGAACACCATGGCTCCCTGTTGGTTTCAGGTGTGTCAATGCTTATTACAGCTACACGAATTGATAATATAGTAGAGGGTTTGCCAGAAACACTTATGACTGAAAGTCTTTGGCAAGCAAATTTCTCTCTCTCTCTCTTGCTTCTTACTGAACAAGTGTCTTAACAAGACTGGTATTCCATCCAGAAGATTGCTCATATAGGAAACAACTATCTTCCCATAGCTATTTCTTTGTTTCTAGCCCTGTGAGATGTACCCTCAAGAAATAGATGGTGTTAATCTGTTGTTTTCTTTTGAAAAATAAGTCCAAAAAAGTACTTCAAAACAAGGAAACAAGTTCACTACGAAAAAAAAATCTGGAATTGCATATTGAAGTCATGTATTAAAGTATAAAATGCTTACACTTTTTAAGTCAAATAAACTGCAAAATATGTCCCCCGAATGTTCATTCATCCATTTACCCCCTCAATCTGATTTTATGTTTATTGTATCCCGGTGTTATTCTACAGCAGTGAACACAACAGTTGAATTCTTAGTCTTCATGAAGTTTGAAAATCCAGTTGTAGAGACTCACATAGAGGAGGAAGTATAGGTGTGATGAGGAGTACAAAGGAGAATTTTTAAGGGGAGTACTCAGTGTGCAGTGATAAGCCAGTAGTAACATTTACTAAGTAGAATGCAATGGCAACTGATCCTACTTGTCAAAAGACATGTGCTTTGCAGTCCTCTCAAGTGTGGTGGAGGTATAATGATATGTTTTATAGGTTCTTACACAGAAGAAAAAAACACTTAGTTTGATTCAAAAATTCCAATATTTACTTTTTAGTTCTATAAGAAATACTGTGCAAAAGTTAAGGTTTTATGATGCAGAAGATAGAAGTTTTTATTTGTGCATACAGATCTGGCTTTGGACCTCAAATAGCTCTGAAATGTTATTAACTATATTAACCAAATTATTATTATTTAATAAATAACATTCTATTGATTTAACCTCAATGAGTCTTAAATTAGCTGTCTGTATAATGAGAGATTTGCACTAGATTTGAGCTGGAGGGTGCATGGCATAATTCTTTGAGAAATATCAGACAGATATTCCATAGGTAAATCAATGAAGGTGGTACTGCTCTGGAGCAACTGGCACATGAGGTTTTGAACTCTCCTAAGTCTCCCTCACTTGTTGCCCTCCTCTTGCCAGGAGTCTCAGGGCAGACCCCCAAAGCCCAATTTGAAAATCATGAGATCCCATCCACAATTTAGACTCTATACCTTTAACCAAAGGAACCAAAGAAGGAAGTTCATCCTTCAGAAGCACTCTATTTCCTTCACGGAGTGAAATAATTATGATGTTCAGATTAGAAAAAAAATCATGTATGAATTGCTAGGTATTTTACAATGTGATAAAGCTGATGCTACGATCTGATAATTTTTTTTTAAGTAACTAAGTTCAACACATTTGCTTTGCTGCACGTGCTTTTAGCCATCTTCTCTTTCAGATCATGTAACCATCACCCCAAAGGATCCCCAGTGGGTTGGTGCCTGGTGGCTTGGTTATCTCATAGCAGGAACCCTAAGTCTTCTTGCAGCTGCTCCTTTCTGGTGTTTACCCAAGAGTCTGCCAAGACCCCAAAGTGCAGAGGACTCTAATTCCTCCTCTGAGAAATCCAAGTTTATTATCGATGATCACATAAACTATCAAACACCTCGTGGAGAAAAAGCAAAAGTAATGGAAATGGTGAGAGGTAAGGTGGATTCTCCTTGAATTTTCTCCTTGAATTTGAAATACTTTTAGTTTTCCTATTAGGACTTTGGGGCACTTGTAAAAAAAACCACTTTATTCCCCTCCTGTGTTAAAAGAGAGAGAGAGAGAAAGAGAGACAGAGAGACACCTTTCAGGAAGTGGAAATAGAGATCAAAACATGAAGTTTATTACAGGAAAACTGATTGGCACGCATGATCAGAAGTGTCGATAGCCTTCCTTCCTTACAGCTTACTCTCACACCCCTCAATTTAGTCTCTGCTGTTGCCTCTACTTGGGATTAAGTTAGTTTGAGTGGGCAGAAAGGACGAGTCAATCTTTAGGGTTTACAAGCCGTTAGCAGATAAGAGCCACCCATTTGAGAAACGTGTACCAATGCATGTCTCCCACTAGCCATCAAAGGAATTCAGTGTGGAGCAGGCAAAAGGCCAGGAAAGCTCTAGTGAATTCTCTTCATGCAAATGGGTGGCCAACAAATCCTCCCCTTCCTCAGTTCTCTCGAGCAATATTGTATTTACACTTATAGAAATTCTTCAGTTTCCAACTGGTTGGCTGCATGATAGGAATAAGAGAGAATGTCCACACTCCTTTCTAACACTGTGTTAAGTGAATGTAACGTCCAAATTTCTTTCCTTGTGATCGTGACCAAAAGACCCCAAATCGGAAGTTCCTGATGTCCTATACCTGTGACTCAGCTGGATAATAAGAGGTTATTCTCATTCTCCTTGGCTTTAACCCTCACCAGAGAGAGGAGTCTATTCCTATCTGATGTACAACTCTAACACAGTCTGTCTTGTATGCTTGCAGAAGCAGGTGTCTATGATTGAACCTGGCCAGACTGCAGTCCGGATGTGTACATATGGTGTGTTTGTGCACCACACTAAATGCTCCTGAACCCCATGTCATGAGGACCCAGGCATCTACATCCTGCTCTCACAGTTCTGTCTTCTACCAAGTGTGATACTGTTTTTAATTATTTCATGTTATTTGTCTTACAGATTTCCTTCCATCCCTGAAGACTCTTTTCGGAAACCCAGTGTACTTCTTATATTTGTGTGCAAGCACCGTTCAGTTCAATTCTCTCTTTGGCATGGTGACATATAAACCAAAGTACATCGAACAGCAGTACGGACAGTCTTCCTCCAAAGCCAACTTTGTTATTGGTGTGCTTATCTGTCTTTCTTGATTTCCCATGGTCGCTGTCTTATATGCATCTTGCTAACTTTAGTAATACTAGATTGTTCCAATTTTAGACTGAAGATAACTGAGGGTATTTTAGATGAACTTAAAAACTAAGTCTAAAAACATCCAGTAGAGTAAAATACTTAGTGTGTGGCAAAATTGTGTAGCAAGAATTATTTATAATTGTGTGTGACCCAAAAAGAACTGCTTTTTGAAGAAATAGTATCACATAGACCTAATGTATACTTCATTTGGACATTGCTAATGCTGGATATTTGTGTTTCAAGTTTAGCTGAAATAGCACACCTATGGCCATTTTGTATGAACAATTCTAGGATTATATAAAATGGGCATTTAGATGGGTTAAAGGGTATTTACAAAAAACAAAACTTATATTTGCTCAGAGTCAAAGGACTTTTCTGACTCCTGCCATTACAGGGATTGAATTCTGGCACTGCAGTATAATCAGTAATGAGAAAGATATTTCAAGACCAAGAAAAGCTTGAAGAAATGACTGAAGAGGAACCAGAGTCTTCACTTCCATGAGCACTATACTGGAAGTTATTGGGATGCCTTTAAAACCTAGATTATTCCTTTAGTTCATGAAGATGTCATTTTATATTACTGTTTAAAGGCACAAAATATACTCTGTTTTTTAGGACATGTTCTTTTATCATACTCCAATAATTAAAAATAATTTATTCTTCATAAAAATTTTTTAAAAATCTCTTCATGGCTGGCATGGTGGCACATGACTATAATCCCAGTGACTCAGGCAGCTGAGACAGGAGGATTGCAAATTCAAAGCCAGCCTCAGCAACTAAGTGAGGCCCTAAGCCACTTAGTGAGATCTTGTCTCTAAATAGAAAAAAATTAAAAAGGGATAAGGATGTGGCTCAGTGGTTAAATGTCTCTGGGTTCAATCCCTAATACCAAAAGAAAAAACAAAAACAAAACCTCTTCATATATATATCTCTCTGAAAGAGGAAAGGAAACTGCTAGCATATTTTGTATTTTTGGAGATATAATATTCCTGTAATGATCTCTGATAATGGGTATTTAGCAGACACTAAATTAATCAACTCTCCAAATTTGAACTACTCTCCAAAATTCTAGATATTAAAAGGTTAGATTATTAAAATTTTTGCTTTAAATATTATTGTTTCATATTATTATTAACCATTTTACCTAAAGAAATATTTTAGAATTATTTTTCCCAAAAATCATCCATGTCAATCATGAAAAAGAAAAAGGGAAATGAAGAAGACCATCTTCTCCCCAGGGACTGCAGTGGCAGGACACATCTTAGCATGTGCATAATGATGAATACGTTTTTTATTTCAAAATCATGGTATATTACTGAGCTCCAGAGGAGATGGAACCTGGGACAGAGGGAGAGCTAGTTGTTTCTGTCTCCACATTTTAAAAATTAGGAGAAAATATTAGTGTTAATTAACTTGGCTCATGAGTAACTGGTTTTGTTAAATTGTTTTCTATTATCAATTCTTTGTTTTTAAGATACTAATCAAGTAAGTACCGCTCAGCTGATTTTTGTCTCTTCGGGGTTCTGGAATACTCTCATTTGCCACACCCACATGTTGGTTCAGCTGGAGTGGCATTTCTGCATGTGTATGGTCATGCCCCCTTCAAGCTTGGCTGTTTTCTAATATGATCATTTTAATGTTAATTCACATAGCTTATATTCATCTCAAAAGGGATGAAACAAATCGCCCTTTTATTAATATCTATCCACATGTGGTGAATGCATTTTTAAAATAAACCACATAATAGCAAACCAAAAATAATCATATATTTGATATTTTGGATTCTATAAAACTTAACTCAGAGACTGACCATACAAATTTAAAAAGAAAGGACAAAAGAAGGTAAGTGGAAGGAAGGAAGGAAATTTGCTTTCCATTGTCACTAGATGTCAGTGTTTTATTTTTAACTATTTCATACTGGGTTGTGAGTCAGAGACTTGAGAATTTGGGATTATTGTTTATCACAGCAAATGTTGAGTTTGTATTTGAACCTGTCTGATGGCTAGAATTTATACAAATTTCAGCTCTTCTTAGTATTTTGAAAAAAAAAATTATTTTCTCAAAATATGAAAATAATGTGAACATCAGAATTGACTGATAAAATTAATTCTAATTAGCAGAGAAGTTGTTTACTGTTGAGTGCCAAATTGTTCTCTGTGGTTATAGTTTTTATAAGTCTAACCAACAGGCCACCAAAGAGCCTCTTTGACCAAGTCTTTCCCAGCACAGAGATTCCATTCTTTACTCCACTCCCAACACTTTGTAAATCTGATAAAAATTAATTTTAATTGTACCAGATATTGTGGTAAGAACATTTCATGAATAATTTCAATTAATTACCTCAACAACACTTAAAAGTTGAGTATGCCAAATCCAAAATGCTAACATGATACCACAAGTGAAAAATTCCATACTTGACCTTAAGTGACCATCAGTTACAAGTTCAGGCATGTCTAAAATATTATATAAAATGAACTTCAGCCTATGTGTATATGATAAGGTGTATATGAAACATAAAGAAATTTCTTGTTTAAAATTGGGTTTCATCTCTAAGATACATCATTATGAATGGGCAAATATTGCAAAATCTGAAAAAAATAGAAAATCTTAAACCACTTTGGTCCCAGGCATTTCAGATAATGGAAACTCAAGTAGTAACTCCACATCATAGGAGAGGAGACAAGTTTAGAGACATTCAGGGAATGGCCTGCAGTTGTACAGCTATGAAGTGGCAGAACTGAGATTCAAACACAAGCAGTGGGGTTCCCAGGATCCAGGTTTTCCACCATTCTGTGAGATCTTTTCCTGCAGTTGATTTTTAACCCACATTTATTTAATAACTAAAGTTGCACACGTATTTATCAAGGCCACTATCTCCCAAATCCCTTGAAGGTGAGATAATGTAACCTAGTAATGGAAAGCATGGGCCTTGACTTTGGACTCCCTGCTTTCAAACCTGGCTTTACCAGTTGCTAACTGTGACTATGAACAAACTGGTTTCTGAGTGAAGATAATATTGTGCCTGCTCTTAAGGTTGTAGTGAAGAGTGAATGTGATAGATAATACATGGAATGCTTAGCTAAGTGGTCGATACATTATAAGTAAATAAATATATGTTGTTCTTGTTGGGAAGGAGACCAGACCAAGGGACTAAGAAACTGGACCAAAAACAAATAAATAAATGTTGGTGGACCATAAATGGAAACCAAGACTTCTGTTTTTTTAATTCCCCACTTTCCATGTGCCTATTATTTTTTATGTACAAACTTAAGGAGCATTAGTGGTCACCTACTTGCCACCTGACTGTACCTGCAAACTCTGGGATTACACCAGAAAGACATAAATTCATTGATTTATTGATTAATCAATGTATTGATTTCAGTACTTATTCACTTAATACTCCATGTTAAACATTATACCAGGCAGAGCTCTGAGACTACTGTTGTGTTGTTATTAATCCATAACTTTCATCAAAAACTCTTGGTACATGTTAGTAGATGATAGTGACTGAATATTTGTACAAGTTAAAATGACAAAACATTTTAATATTGCATCAGGAACTATTGCGGTTTTTTTTCTTTTTGTTATAATTGCTTGGGAAGTCTATGTGAGTGCACTTAGATTTCTTTTGGAGATTCACAAAATAACACATTTTCCTTGTTCCTCAGGGCTCATCAACATACCTGCAGTGGCCCTTGGAATATTCTCTGGGGGAATAGTTATGAAAAAATTCAGAATCGGCGTATGTGGAGCTGCCAAACTCTACTTGGGATCATCTGTCTTTGGTTACCTTCTCTTCCTTTCCCTCTTTGCCCTGGGCTGTGAAAATTCTGCTGTGGCTGGACTAACCATCTCCTACCAAGGGTATGTTTCTTCATTAAATAATTTGAGGAGATTGGCTTGTTTTGACAGAGTTTTAAACTAAGGTAATTTTATTTATAACTATGGAAAAGGAATTATTGCTTTATCATAGAATAACTTGCAATACTTAAAACTTTTGTTTTTGTTTTGTTGTCACCAAAATTTGTCATTTCTTTTATATTTGAATATCTTAGGGAAACATAAAAGAGGTCAAATCCATGTCTTACATTAGAAAATCAACTCGATAAGTGACACAGTCTGATAGTGGAAATACAGACCTTGAATCTTGCTTCTGCCCATTTTTAGCAGAATGATGTTTTATGGGTTATTTAAACCAATCCAGCTTCCATTTCCCCATTTTTAAAATAGAAATAATAATTTCCTTTTAAGTTTATCTAAGGCCTAAGCATGATCCTGTACACCAAAGTGATTAGTACTTGTCTGGCACAAAGTAGATGTTGCATTGGAAGCGATTGTTTTCCCCCTTAGGGAACCTGGGTAACTAGACTGGTCTCTCTGCCATCCTCCATGGTCTCTGTTGAACTCGAGTCATAGGGAATTTTAGGACAGATGGCTGTCCCTACTCTCGTGATTCCCACAACAGCTCTCTTTAGCTAGGTGTTTTAGAGTGGGTCAGAAGAATATTTACTATTTATATTTATTCTACCACTATCATCTATGGTGGGTGAATAAATAGATTACTTAATTTCCAGTCTCTCCTAATACAAGGCTAGATCTTGTGGTTCCTATTTCACCTTTTCCCTTTAAGGGTCCTTTCCCTCTCTCTACCTCTTAACACAAGTTCCCAGAGGTGACTTTCTTCATCCTTTCACCCATCTTTACATTATTTGTTTAAAAATATTATTGGGCCCCTATGGTGGACCAGGCAGACCTTCTTGATTACATATGCCTAACTGCCTGGAACTCTTCCAGGGGCTCAAAGCAAGCACCCTAGGCACATTCTAAACCTGTCTGTTTGGGCTTCTTGCTTCTTGCTCTCCAGTTCCCTTCCTACTTCTTCCATGCTTATCTGTCTTATCTTTATTTCTGACCTCTGTTGACTTCATTGAACTGGTTTCTTCTGTTGATGAGTTAGTACAAGCTTTACTTTTTACCATTTAAAATGTTCAGGAAAAATAGTGTGAAGTCCATAAATTATGTCTTCTGGGAGTTCTTACAGTAGTGTCATTAGACTCAGCTGGGTATACTGTCACCTTGGTAATCAGCAACATAGGTTAAGAATGTTAGTTGTGCATATTGAATTGCAAGAAGATTCTGGAGAGAATAGAAATCCTGTGTCATCTTAACAGTCTTCATGGTAGATGGACAGTGGGAGAGAAATTCATATATTTTGCACTTTACAAAACATGCTAACTTTTATTTTCTCACTTGTATCCTCCAAACACTTTTATAAGCTAAGATTTATAATTCTTATTACTGTTTTCCAAACACTTTTATAAGCTAAGTTTTGCAATTCTTGTGACTGTTTTCCCCAAATTAATGCCTATCAAAGGCGAATCTTGAATCTGAATACATGCACAACTCAAAGTCTAGTGTAGTTTCTACAACAACATATTTTTCTTAATCAAAAGCAAGCACATAGAAAACAACCTCAATAACTGTTGAGGTTTACATTGAAAATTTATTTACATAATCAAAGATGGTAGTGATGATGATGATTTTGGTACCTGGGATGGAACCCAGGGGTGCTTAACCACTGAGTTGCATCCCCTTCCCTTTTAGTTTTTGTTTTATTTTTGGGACAAGGTCACTAAGTTCCTTAGGACCTGGCTAACTTGTTGAAGCTGGCTTTGAATCCGTGATCCTCTGGCCTCAGCTTTCCGGGTTGCTGGGATTACAAGTGTACAACCCTGTGCCTGGTAAAGATTAAATATTTTTAAAGAAATAAAAGGTAGTATATTCTTTGAGAACTAGCCTCCTCAAAGCAGTTGTTTTGAAAAACCATAACTGCATTGCAGTAAGGGTATCATTGTTTAAAACATCCTGAAACTCCTCTTTTGAAATTGCTTTCCACATTTTTTAGAATATCTTCAACAATGGCAAAGACTTAACTTTTGAGAATTGTTTTGCTACTGAAAGCAGCCAAAAGAAATGGCAATAGCACTGAGAGAATCTCTCACCTTTCAGCATAACTATTTTGTAAGAAAATTTCATTTGGATTTAAACTTTCTGGCATATTTGTTAAATCTTTCTTATAATTAAAATATGGAATTACAACTCCACTGTCAACATCTCTTTCATAAAATTAGTATGTGATTAATTTCTTCCTTAGGTGGAAATTTAAACTTACCTTCAGTAATGTAAAATAATGCTTCTCATGAATTGCCCCGTGATGCTTTGCTCCAAAAGAAAGCATGATTTTGATTCTGGACACTTGAAAAAACACTGTAGACAAGCTTCAGATGTGGGAATGACAGAAACCTTTCTTCTGCAGTAATGAGAATAACCCTGCTGTGAGATAAGAACTTAGAACCAAGGGGGCTGGAATGGTTCTACTTCCAGGCTTGTCGGCAACAAATGATGTGAATTTTGAGCAAGTTACCTGCATACTTCGAACCAGACCTTCCATCTACCAAATGAGAGCCTGGCCTAAATTACTTTAAGTTTCTTTCCAGTTCCAACCTTCCACAATCTCAGCCCCATAGTATTCATAATAGCTTGATTTGTTATTTTCAAAGACTAATTTTTATAGTTTCAGATACAACAATCTCAGCTAATAGTTAATACTTTATGGGAGAAAGTACAATTAAATATTCCTGTAGGACTTTCCAGGGGGCCTGAATACCCTTTCACTCTGTTTGGAGTGATTTTTAAATGACCAAATCCATAGCAGTTCTAAGACCATGGAATTGAGGCCAAATGACTGATTCTGTCTCCAAAATATAACATAATTTTTCTTTGATGCTTGATTTCCCAGAAATCTTATTTCTTAGCCTACCACATGCAAGGAATTCTTGACTCTAGAGACAAAGGATTGAATAAAATAAATAGATTGTGCCCTCATTGAATATACACATTCCAGTGTTATTTGTTCATTTAAGTCCCTCAAATATCTTTGTTAAAAAAAAAAAACAACAAGGGGAGGGATGAGAAAATACATAAATAAATTCAAAATGGAAGAGGTAAAGGTGAAGTATGAAGAACCAATGGGTGTAACATAGGGAGCAGGTACAAGTGGCTACCATTGTTATAGTACCCTTTGAGAAGAATAGAGGGCTACAAATGGTATGAAAGGGTAAGAGTTAAAGGATCAGGCAATCTGGCAAGAGGAAAACTGAGGAAGAGGGAATTCTGATAGAGATGAAAGGGGAATATGAGAATAGAATAGAACAAAAGGGAGGGATCAAAAAGAGAGAAACCAATCAATATGTAAAATAACCATTAAAAAACGAACCAGCACCTTGAGGGCAAATATTGTTTTATTCATACTTGTAGCCATTTTCCATCTTCTAAAAGCTAAAATGTGGGATGTTTCAAATAAAATTTTAGGACTAAGTGATCAGGTAATTTATTGATATAACATACAATCAGAAAGCAAGAATGATGTAAGACATGGAAGACATCCATACTGTGGAGAATATACAGGAGGAAGGACAGGTGACCTGAAAATTCATTGTTGGTAAGACACCAACAAGTAGGATATGTAGCTCCTACAAACGTTGAAAGTGTGCTGGATGTTAACTGGCTGTTTTTTTCTTAATACCTTACCATTAGAACTGTTCATTCTACTGATATTCAGAAAACAATTATGAAAGAAATACCACCCCCAACACATACACCTGAAGTACAATGAAATTGGGTCATGAATGGCTCTAGAAGTTTCCTTTCCTCCCTTGTAGTCATATTCCTGCACGTTTGCATAGAAACACATTAGTGGATCCTAGAGGCAGGAGACTGTAGGAAAAACTGCAAGCTAAGAAGTGGGCATTGTATGTATTTGTAACCTGTAAAGATAACTTTCAAGAGGAATCTGGGTAGTAGTCAACTCATATTTAATGATCAGACACTAGCATTTCTGATGACAACTGTGTTTCCAAAAGGCAACTTTGTTAGCAGTATCATGTATGTTGCTCAAGAATATTGACTTTTGAAAATATTAGAGTGCTGCCTGCTAAGAGATAATGATTTATGCTGTTGCATTTCTTTTCAGAACCAAACCTGTCTCTTATCATGAACGAGCTCTCTTTTCAGATTGCAACTCAAGATGCAAATGTTCAGAGACAAAATGGGAACCTATGTGTGGTGACAATGGAATCACATATGCATCAGCTTGTCTTGCTGGTTGTCAAGCCTCCAACAGGACTGGAAAGAACGTTGTAAGAAATCTCCCCCCCCCCATAGTATATGCCCATAAGCCTGTTACCCTGTAGAACTACCCTACCTTCAGGGACCCAGCAGCAGATCACACTGATAGGAGCCCTGACTCTTACCCTTCCCTTTTCCTTTTGTGTGAAAACAGTAAATTCATCACCATTCCTAGTAGATCTAAAGTTAACAGAGGGTATTCTATTTCTCTCATTTGGCTTAGAAGGAGTATTAGCCATGACTAATGAGTCTCCATCTTATGATTATACCACGTTTGCTTTGGAATCCATGTTTCCTTACCCAAAGACCAGTAGTCCTTGGAGAGTTTAGGGGTATGACAAACAGAGGCCTGTAGTAGGCAGTCTATTTCCAGAGGTGTTGGCCTACAGGTCCAGGATCTGGAGGTTGATAGTTATGAGAAAGCTCTGTCTGAAATAAGGGAATCTGTGTGGTAATGAAAAGGCTAGGTGGGATGGAATAGGGGGTTTCTATAGGGTAGAAAAGAGAGATGACTTAGAAATCTAGGTAAGAAGCTGTTTTAACCAATACAGGCTGCTACAACAAATACACCATAGCCTGTGTGGCTGAAACAACAAACATTTCTCATAGTTCTAGAGCCTAGAGAGGGTTAGCTTCCTCATCTTTTCCTTCTGCCTTTAGCTGGCAAAGAGAAAGGGCAAAATGTCTCTTCTTATGTGGACACTAAGCCCATTCTGAGGGCTATAACCTCATGAGCCAATTCCTTCCCAAAGGCCTTCCATCTAAATACCAGTATGCTGGGCGCTAGTATGTCAATATGCAAATTCAGGACAAGCATTCAGTTCATAACAGAAACCATTTGTGAAGAATATGATGTACTTTAATCTTAATTGATCTTTGTAACTACATGTTTACATTCCTACCCAAACATGGGATCTTCCTCCACTCACCATGTCAGGCAACTTGTGACTGATGAAATCTGCCTTTATTTGGCAATGTTAAAGGGCTGAATGGTGGGCCACAGTTATATTTGTATATGCTTATCAGCTAGACAGAAATGCTTAGGTAAGTGCATATGGAAATAAAGTTTGTTGATTTTATCTCAGCTTATTTTTCTGGTGTTTTGACATTTTATTCAGAGCCAAAAGGATTGGCCTTCTTGCAACAGTAAATAAGACTGATCTGTCTGAAATCTGAGTTTTCACCATTGTTATCTCTTCTTTTTCCTTTCCATTTGTTCCTTCCAGCTACTACTCTTTTGCCCAGAATTGCATGAAAGTTTTTCTTAACTTGAGTACCCATTACATGCCAGAGCATAAGATAGGTGCTTTAAAAACAAAATTACATTTAACTATTGTGGTCTTCAAGTAATTGGGTATTGTTTTATATATTTTCTTCATGTGAGAATTGAGACACTGAGATACAAGAAACTAGTGTCACACATCTAACAAATGTTAAGAGTCACAATTCAAACATTTTCAGCTTAAAAAAGAAAACTGTATTGCTACTCTTCCTAGAAAAGGAAATGCCAGCTTTATTTAATTATTTATCAAAAAATCACAATTCACAAACTATTCTGATAAAAATGACAATTATAAATATATATCAGAAGTATATATGTAAGAATATACATTATATATAAAATGAAATGAAATTCTATAAATTAGTTTTATGAAAATAAACTACTAAAGGAATTTAAAAGTTGTCTCTTTTCAGTCAAAATGCAGTTGAAATATTATGCATCAGGATTTTTTCCTAATGACCAACATAAATTCCTTTAAGTATGCACATTTATTTAACAAATTTTATTGAATACCTAAAACAAGGGGCCAATTGGATATATATTGATAACAAAGCAGCATCTGCCTTTATCAAGATTGTATTCTAATGGGGAAATAGAGTTTAACAATAGAAAAACAAGTAAGTGATATCCTGATAGGCATTGTGAAAAAAATAAATTAGGCTGAGAGGATGGAGTGATAGGGGGTGCTATTTTGAATGGGTGGTTGTGGAAATGCTCACTATTGAAATACCTGAACAGAAATCTGAAATGAGGGTACCATCCAAGTAGTTATCCAGGGAAGGAGCTACGTGGACAGAGGAAACAGCAAGGCCATGAGGCAATAGCGAACTTTCCATGTTAGGGGGAGGGTTGTCAGGGGCAAGGACCATATGTGTGATCAAAACAAGAGAGCAAGAAGGGCATTGGTCAACATGATGGAGAATGTGTAAACAATATAAAGATCTGGGATTTTATGCAAATGTATAATAAGCAACTACTGGAAGGTTGAGAGTGTTGATGCAATCTGCCATTTTTAAAAATATTTACTTTGGTTAGTGTGTGGAAAGCAAGCTATAGCTGAATAAGAGTAGAAACAGTTTGAACACAAAGAGACCATTGCAATAATAAGAGCAAGAAATAATGTGACTTAGACATGGAAGTGGTAATGAAGAAGGTAAGGTAGAGTTGGATCTGGAAGAATTTTCTAGATTGTTCTGCAGGATTTGTACTTTGTAGACCAACCACCTGCTGTTTAGATATTGGAATATCATATCTCTAAGGATTTCACCTTGTGCAATATACTGTAACACAGAAAAACCAAAGACTATTTTTCCATTGTTGATATGAATTTGTACTATACCATAAAGTCTTTTTAAATAAATATCTTTGATTTTATTTCAATATTTCCTCAATAATTGGACTTTCCTGTATTGTGTTGCAGATATTTTATAACTGTACCTGTGTGGGCATGGCAACTTTTAAATCAGGAAATTCTTCAGGCGTGGTGGGCAGATGTCAAAAAGATAATGGATGTCCCAGAATGTTTCTGTATTTCCTTGTAATTTCAGTCATCACATCCTATACTTTATCCCTAGGTGGCATACCTGGATATATATTACTTCTGAGGTAAGTACTGATGCTCTCCTCATCAATTTAATGTAAGATATAAATTCTTTTTCTATGGAATCATGATGAGTCCTCATGACCTTTTCAGGGATTTTGCCCTACACCCTTTTTCCACTTTTATGTATCTTTCACTTTAGGTGTTTATACAAAATATGAGTGAACAGAATTTTCTTAGTTAAAAATGTTTGGAAACTGTTGGTCTAGAGCAGTGTTAGTACCTACATCACTGCAGTTATTCAATAAATATAGTAGGTTGTTTCTGATGTTGATGACAGTATTAACTAACACAGATAAAATGTATTTTAGATTAAATACACTTTTACCAAGTTATGGGAGATCCAATTTATTAGATAATTCAAAGTCTCATCTGATACCACAGTGTTTGTGTTTATTATTTTGATCTATAGTTTATTTTCTTGCCACAACTGGAATTTTCTGTGGGTGATTTCAGGGCTTTTGGATCCATTGAGGATCCTAATCTATGAATATCATGTCAATGACTCAATATTTCTGTGTATAAAACCCTGATTTTATAATGATGTATTCCTTTGCATATTTTAAATTGATACATAAAAGAACGTAAAAGTTGAAAAGTTCAAATTTACTGGAGATCAATCTTTTGTGACATGAATTGAGTGGTTTTCAAATTAATTCTCATATCCAAGAATGAATACTAAGTTTTTTAAGGCTGAAACCTATCAAAAGTATTGTAGACAGTTTTAATTTCTCAGTTTTTATTATGGAAATCAATTAGGAAAGATAAACAGGAAATAGAACTTACCATCTACAAATTTGCAGTTCTCAAAATGGTTTAAGAGATTATCTGTGTTTACAAATGGGAGCATGGATTTGAGAAAATGGACAAGCTTTGCCCTTATGTTTTCATACCAGTGTGGCTACTTCTTCAACACCTAATACTGTGCCAGGTCGTCACCTGGGCTGAGTGAAAATCAGGTTCCTTCCTGTGGAAAAGAGTTCCTTGAATGAACCATGGTGAATGGCAATGTCAGAAGGACTCCTTTGGATTTTGAAGGAGAAAAATCATGATTGCCTCTTTTAAAGCAGAAACTAAATGGTGTGATACTTTGGAAGTACTTAGCAACATAGTGATTATACATCAATTTGATTACTACTATTAAAATCCACAGGACAAATAGTTATGGTCATACTGATGATGTTCTTGTTGTTTTAGGTGTTTTTGTACTTTTTTGGTAAATTCAGATCCTCACTATTTAGCAATAATGTTTAGCATGATGTAGTGATTTATCAAATCTGATCAATTTGACCCTGTGCTCTTAGATCAAAAGTCACAAAACCTAGTGATAGTTTATTGATCTTTTATTATTGCTTCAAATTCTTGAAATTTCTTAGGGGAAAGGTTTTTTTTTTTCTGAGTCTTTGCTGTTTTGCTAATTAAGCTTATGATTTTACTTTATCCAATGACATTTAAATATGTCATGTAGGAGTAATTTACCTCCTAGAAATAGTAACTCTAAACTTACTGAAGCCACTGAACGTGGCTTTTACAGATTTTGTCTTCCCCATCCTGGCACCCTAGTGGGTTCTCCACAAATGCTGCTTGAACTATAACATGATTTTGCTCGTGTTAAAGTGATTGTCACTAACATTTCTATTTGTTTTAATGGATCTTATTTATTTATTTGTAAGAGTGCTTTTGTTGATTTCAGGTGCATTGAGCCACAACTTAAGTCTTTTGCCCTGGGTATTTACACGTTAGCAATAAGAGTTCTTGGTAAGTATAATCTATGCTTTAATTTATGGTGGCCATCATAAGTGTATTTTGAAGACTTTTCTGAATGTTTTTAGAGAATTACCTTGCACAGCTAAATGATACACGTGGCTAAAAGCCATATTCTTTTTCTTTTCTTCCTTTATTTGTTTATTTCTTCCCTCATTTATTTGACCCCTTCCTTCCTATGTTCCAGAAATATTTACTGGGTACCAATGCTGACTTAGAGATAAAATAGAGATTCTGTGAGAGAAATCATAGTTTTTGTTTAACACTCTTCTCTTCCAACAATTTTCTGTTGTCAGAAAATCCATTGTTCTTATGAGAGAGCCCTCAGAGAGAAAGCCAAATATTACTCAGTAAAAAGGCTGAAGACTAAAAATATTGTTTCAACTATTAAAACAGAAAGAATCCTTTTGAACTGCTCTCAAAGCTAATCTCTAGGTTATGACATTAGTTAGCAAGATCACTTAAACAAAAAGTGGATTTGAACAGGTAATTCTTTAAAATATAATTGAATATTTTTCTCTGACTATGCAGATTTTTAATATGCATTGATTAAAACCCATATAAAGCAGTGAATGGGATAGATAAAGTTTTTGTCCTTAAAGAGCTCATGGTCTAAAGAAGAAAATGAAATAATTGTAAATGTTCCTCTGAAATTTGACAGAAAACTATGTAGGAAGAAAAAATTAAAGCTTTTAAAAAATTGAATTTTGGTTTACATAGATCTTGATATAAAATGTTTGGGTATGAAGATACCATATAATCTTGGTAAAACTGAGAAAGAAACAAACATGAAGGTTTTGCCCTTATGGCTCACTGTAGTTCTACAATATGAAAATAGAGATTGTCTGGAAGAGATCAGATGTTGAGCTTGAAGTATATCCCTGGCTGGAACTGATCTCAATTTCTACCCGTCTTTAGGAATATAGATGTAACCTACAAAGCAAAACCAATTCTAACTAAAGGAAATGATTTATAAAATAAACATGGTAACAATAATATTTGAAAATGCCAAAAAGTAAGCAAAGTCAAGAGACAAATGATAATCTGTGAAAATTTTGCAATTTACATAACAAATAGCTAGTATCTCCATTATAAAGAGATCTAAATTTTACGGGAAAAAAGACCATCAAACAATCAAATGGAAAAATGGATAAGCAGGTGTGGTGGTGCATGCCTATGATCCCAGTAGCTCTGGAAGCTGAGGCAGGAGGTTCACAAGTTCAAAGCCAGCCTCAGCAACTTAGCAAGGCCCTAAATAACTCAGTGAGACCCTGTCTCTAAACAAAAAATAAAAAGAGCTTGGGATGTGGCTCATTGGCTAAGCACCCCTGGGTTCAATCTCTGGTACCAAAAATATACATATAAAAGTCTCATCTTCATTTCTTCCATAAAAATTTCAGTATATACTCCTAATTTAAAACACAATGATTTCTTTTGACCTAATGATTATCATAGCTTAAAAATAACTTCTTAATATCGTTGGAATATACACTTAATGTTCAGTTTTTTAAAATTATATGTTTCCTTATACATGCCTATTTGAAGCAACAAATTGATTCGAATTGAATTTAGCTGATGTATCTCTTAAATCTCTTTTAATCTATAGGTTTTACTTTCTTCTCTCCTTTTTCCCCAGTTATTTATTGTGAAAAATTCTAGACCTACAAAAGATTTTAAAAAATTATAATGAATGCTTGTGTAGCCTTCACTTGGATTCATCAGATGTGTCGGAATGATACAAAACTCTTTCTCTCAACATGCATATATTTTGCTGAAACGTTTGTAAATAAGTAGTGGACATTCTGACACTCCACTGCTTAAGACCTCAGTTTGTATTTTCTTATGAGAGTAAGCATATTGTCTTATATACCCACTGTACCGTTCTGGCACTTAAGAAACCCAATGTTGATATGACACTTTGTTTATGATATATTCCACATTCAAATTTCTTGTGTTGTAACAATAATATCATCTATAATATTTTCCCCCTTTTGATCGAGACTTAATCAAGGGCCACATATTGTATTTAGTTACCTTTTTGACTCTAACAATCCTTCATTTTTAAAAAAGAGGCAAAGCCAGTTGTTTTTTAGAACATTTCATCATTTGGATTTATTGGTTTGCTTTCTTGTCCCCATAGCTTTAGTTAAGTAAGATTGAAGTACAGTAAAATGCACATATTGGAAGTATGACATTTTATCAGTTTTGACATGTATGTAACCAACACAATAAATATTAAAAGCATTTCTTTTATATTAAATATTAAAAGCATTCCTTTTTAAAACTTGAAATCGTACAGACTGTGTTTCCTATATGATTAGAAATCAATCACCTTAAGATATATAGAGCCCCTCCTCCACATGTCAACTATTTCAAAATTAAATGGCATAATTATAAATATCTCAGAAGTCAAGGAAGAAAGCACAAGAAAAGTAAATAAAAAGTGCTTTGAACTAAGTGAATAAAAGCTTAAAATAGCAGGATCTCTGTGATGTAACAGTACTCAGATGAATATTTATAACTTAAAGTACTTGTATCATAAAGAAACTAGAATAACAATCAAATTATTTTCAAATTATCTGACAGGAAGGGAAAAATAAAAGTAGAAGCAGAAATATATGAAATAGAGAAGAAATAATATGTTAAAATTTGATTAAAATCAAATGTCTAATCAAGAAAAAAGTAAGAACACAAAAATTAATATCAATGGAAAAGGAGCTTGGGTTATCAAAATAACCCTACAGATGCTAAAAATATATTAAGGTAATATTAAAATTGTATGCCAATATATGTGATAGCTTCCATAACATGGTCTATATTAGAGAAGCATCCGTGTGCTGAAGAAGTGTATTTAGAAGAAAGTGTGTTCAGTCATTGATGGATGAAATATTCTATATATGTCTGTTAAGTATAAATTATCAATTGTATTTATTATTTCTATAGCTTCTTTATTTAATTTTTGTTTGGAGAATCTATCCAGTGGTGACAGAGGCATGTTAAAGTTATCCAGTATTATTGTTTTGTGGTCTATTTGAATCTCGAAATCAAGAAGGGTTTGTTTGATGTACATAGATGTTCCATTGTTTGGGGCATAAATATTTATGATTGTTGTCTTGTTGATATATGATTCCCTTAAGCAGTATGGAATGGCCTTCTTTGTCCCTTCTGATTAACTCTGGCTTAAAGTTCACTTTATCTGATATAAGGATAGAAACCCCTGTTTGTTTATGTGATCCATGTGAGTGATATTTTTTTCCCCATTCTTTCACCTTCAGTCTGTGGATATCTTTGCCTATGAGGTAAGTCAGAGAAAACATATTGTTGGGTCTTGTTTTTTAATCCAGTCTTCCAGTCTGTGTCTTTTGACTGATGAGTTTAGGCCATTAATGTTCAAGGTTATTATTGAGATATGATTTGTATTCCTGGTAATTTGGGTTATTTCTAGTTTTTAATGTGAATTAGTTTCTCCTTTGATTGACTATTCCTTTAGTGTAGTTCCTCCCTTTGCTGGTTTTCATTTTTTTTAAATTTCATCTTTTTGGAATATTTTGAGAATGTTTTGTAGTGCAGGCTTTCTAGTTGCAAATTCTTTTAACTTTTTATCATGTAAGTTTATCATGTAAGTTTTTTATTTCATCTTCAAATCTGAAGCTTAATTTTTCTGGAAATAGGATTCTTAGTTGGCATTCATTTTCTTTAAAGCATGGTACATATTATTCCAGGACCTCCCTAGCTTTGAGGGTCTTGGTTGAGAAATCAGCTGAGATCCAAATTGATTTCCCCCATATGTAATCTGATATTTGTCTCTCACAGACTTTAAAATTCTATCCTTGTTTTGTATTTTAGGCATTTTCATTAAAATGTGCCTTGATGTGGGTCTGTTGTAATTTTGTACATTTGGGGTCCTGTAAGCCTCTTGCATTTGATTTTCCATTTCATTCTTTAGGTTTGGGAAATTTTCTATTATTTCATTGAAAAGTTTTGCCTTCCTCTATCCTGACAAATCTTAAATTTGGTCTTTTCATATTATCTCATAGTTCTTGGAAGTTCTGTTTATGGTTTCTTAACATCTCTCCATGGTCAATTCTGTTTTCAAGATTATATATTTTGTCTTCATTGCCTGAGGTTCTGTCTTCCAAGTGGTCTAGGTTGTTGGTAATGCTTTCTATTGAATTTTTATTTTGGTTTATAGTTTCCTTCATTTCAAGAATTTCTACTTCTTCTTTCAGAATCTCTTCATCTTTACTGAAATGATCTTTCACTTCTTGTATTTTGACATATCTTCCACTGTGGTGTTGATGGATTGTTATTGGAGTATCTGGATTTGTTTGGGGCAATTTATTCCCTTGATTTTTCATGTTTTTTGTGTGCCTTCCCATTAAACAGTATGGATCTGAGGCAGTAGAATTTCTTAAGTCCCTGTGGACTTAATCATGACCGTGAATGTTTCTAGTACTGTTCGGGGGGAGACAAATACCAACAACCACCAATGCAAACAATATACAGCAGTAAACCAAATAGTTCCTACTATGACATGTACAATATTAATTATCACAATAAACAGAAATGATATCAGTTATTGACTACAATAAAAACAACAAGTTTGCAAAAGGGTTTGTAATTTCAAATGGTGGATGGGGAGAGAACAGAAGGGATATAGGGTGTGAAGATTATGAGGGAAGAGGAGAGAATGAGAAGTAAAAAAATAAGGGAAGAGTGAAAAAGAGAACAATAGAGATTGGCTATTAGCAGAAGAAAAGAGGGAATCAAGGGAAACGTGGGGGAAATATATATATATAAAGTAAAAATTTTTAAAAATTAAAAATAAAGTAATAGAATACAAAACAAAACTAAAATATACGAATCAAACATTGTAGTTCACAAAAACTAATCCACGAAAAATAACTGGCTTCAAAAATGCTAGAAATAAGAAAAAAAATATGAATGCTTATAAATGTCCATGTACCATTAAGGTTACAATTAAACAGAGAAAGTTTTTTTAAAAAAAGATCTTGATGAAAAGTTAAAAAATTCTTTCTACTGGTGTTCAAAAGATTCTCAGTTTCTCTTCTCAGCAGTTTTAGGTGTGATTATCTGGACAGTGATGCTCCACTCTCCAGATTGCTAGAGTGAGAGGTAATCCTGTAGACGGAATTCCTAGAGGCAGGGTTTAGATTTAGGTAGGCTCCAGGCTCTTTGCTGAATGCCAATTGGTCTGGAAATTTTAAATCAGCACACCTCCAGGGCCCATCAATAATTGCCAGTCCACTCTGGAAGACTGTACCCCGGAAATCTCACTTGGGTTCCACTCACATGGTAGAGGAGCCAATTCTTAGTCCCCCATGTCACCTGCAGTCCCCCATGTTTCCTGATTTTAGGTTCTGTCTCCAAACTCAATTTCTACAGTCCCTGCCCTTCCAAATTCCTGGCCAGATGCATCTCTCACAGCGGATCCTGGAAGCAGTCAGATTGGAGGGGTAGGGGTAGAGCTGGGTAGGTTTCCATGACCAGTTGGCCCTTGTGTAAACCTTTTTCCACTTTTGATTTTCTCCTGGTCATTTAAGCACACTCTATGTCATTCAGTGTGTTTTTATTGACCCTGTATTTCAGGCCAAACTTGGGTTTGCCAGAAATCAGCCCTCTCAGCTGCCAGCTCCTGTGCAGCAGCTGCAAAATGGTTTCTTCCTTTGTCCTCTGCATGCTGCCTGGAGAGATGGTGGCTTCTTTCCCTGCACATGGGTATTGTGAAGTGCATCTTTCAGGTTTTCTGGATAATGTCCTTGATCTCTAAACACTCCATACCCAGACATGCCTTGGGCCTCCCCAAAATGCGGGTTTCTTTAATTTTCTTATCCCTTCACTATGCTCATGGAGGGCTTGCTCTGGCTGGCCAGCCATGGCAGTGGCTGTACTGTTGGGGATTTCTTTCTTATTTTATTATATCAAACCTCCTGTGTCCCCAATCTGCTTTGAATGTCCAGCTTTAAATTTCAGTAAAGTCCCTTCCCCTGACCCTGTTTATTATTGTTCACCTACCTTGCTGAGTAGCTGCCTGTCTGCTTTCTTGCCTTCACTCCATGGAGCAGCCATGAATGCAACCTCCTCTGTTCCACCGTCTTGAAAAAATCCCAAGATGTATTCTTATTGATATAAACACTGAAGTCATCCAGGCTGATGGACAATTTAGTACAACAGAAGACTGTGAGACAGGTAGCAATATATTCAGTGAGAGGCTGCTCAGTAGGTTGTTAGATGGCTTCAATAAAGAGAAGCTGCTTGGCACGAACTTCAAAGAAGCAATGTTGAAAGAGTTATAGCCTAGAAGTAGTGACAAGGTAGTACAGTGTCAACCCTACTTCAGATATACTCCTGTGATATGTAGAAAATAGATAAAGAGCATCCTCCACTGAAGGGAGACACAAGTTAAGTAGTATTTTGAAGGAAGAGACTGTTTCCATTTAAGAGAGAAAGTGGGAGAGTTTCCTTGGAAGGAAGTTTGTCTCTTTGAATGCGATTCCCTAAAGGGAATTCTCTAAAGATCTGGGAAGGAGGAGGGCAGTGGGAATTTGGATGGAGCAGTTAGCACAGAGCAGTATAGAGATGAAAGGATGACAAACAGAAGATGACCAGAGGGGCTCATCTTGGATGGTGGCCAAATATATCTTTATGTTTGCTTTTGGTAAAAAGTAGGTCAGGTATATTTGGTGAGAACACTACTAAGGTGCTACTATATGCTGCTTAGTACATCCCAATGGGAAGCACATGATTTCAGTTTATGTTATTGGTGGACATTTAGGTTTGTCCTCTTGATGAAAGTAGTGCCCACCAATTTTGTCCATTATAAGTCTTTTGCAATTAATAATATCTGTTGTATGACATTTTGAGATTATGTGAATGTTCTTTTACCCCAAAATCTTTCACCCAAAGGTAAGCAACTTTTGATGATACTGAATTGAGTCAATTATTACACGAGTATATTTGTAAAATATAGGCAGACTTTTCAATTGAAAATATTTAAAGATATTTCTTATTTGTTATCAAAGGACAAATTGATAATCTCTTTTGGAATTGTCATTAATGTGCTTAAGTGACAAAAATTTTAGTGAGAGTATATTATTCTGTATAAGCATACAAAACAATTTATAACAGAAGAAAACACATAAAAGAAATTAAAAACTCCAATGTCAAAAATATGCAGGCAGTTGATGGAAATAAGTAAAGAAGGCAGCAAGAGAGCAGATCTGGATCTGGAGAATGAAGTTCACATGGACATAGGGGTTAGGGCATCAGGGTGGAAGCAGCTGTATGAATTACAGCCAGCTGTTACCACGGACTGCCAGATAATGCAGCTTTTAAGAGAATTTAGAAATTTTCAATTTCACATAAAACCTCCTGACTCTTAAATACTGGCCACACATAAAAACACAAACCTATGCAGACTAAATAACAGAAGTTCATGGATCACCAGTTCAAAACATGTAAAAAGTAAATTGAGTTGTGAACACATTGTTATCATCTCCTAATACTTTTGCTAAATTTGTATGTGAGAAATTGTCTTTTCTCCAGAAAGATAAATTCTCAGTAAACTTTGAGGACCTATTTCATTTTATAGCATGAGTAAGAAAGACATGATCCCTGCCCCTGTATAGCTTTTGTTGTACCAGGAAAGGCAATTAAACACACCATTATAGGAGTATTAAAGGTTTTGAAAAGAGTACAAGTGCTATGTGATGTAGAACAAAATGAATTAATACCATTTAGGTCATCAGAATAGCCTTTCCTGAAGAAAAACATTTAAAGTGAAATTCAAAAGGTGAGTGTATTAAGAAGGGGAAGGGATAAAGAGGAAAGTATTTCAGATAAAGAAAATTATAAAAGGCATTCAGGCAAGTGGGAAGAATATTTTAAGCACTGAAAAAAATTCAATAAAATTTGAGTTTGAAATTTAAGATGGTGAATATTTCCCAAATGAGGCTAGGAATGTAGATGAGGCCTAGTATCCAGTTGGCAATGCTTGTCTTGGGCAATTATCTGCTTAACTGAATGACCCAGCATCTTCATGGTTAATGGATTAAAGAAGGTTAAAAAAAGAGGTGGAATCCTCAATCATCTGTTGTTTTTACATTAGGGTATAAGTCATTTCAGAAAGAATAGAGAAGAGAATATATTGTATCTAGGAGGTGAAATTGGCATGATTTAAAATGGATTAAATGTGGTCATGACCAGAGAAAGGAGATGGTGAAATCAAAGATGACTTCCAAGCTTGTAACTTTAGTGCTGGGTTGGCTACTAAAAAAGGAACAGTTCTGTGGAGAAAGAAGCTGTCCAGTGTTGAGTTTTAAGTACCTGAGAGACAATCTTTTGGAGGTAAACAAATGGCAGCTATTGCATAAGTATGGAGCTTATGATAAAAGACAGAGCTAGAGAAAGAAGTTTGAAGATTTCAGCATATAACTGATAGCCTTTCATCTCCCACACATTAATTATTGTACGAAAAGCCAATGGTTTCAGATAACACTCATAACCAAATGTGTGCGTATGTTTTTAGGAGTCATTATTTGTCTTTCTTACAGCAGGAATCCCAGCTCCAGTATATTTTGGAGTTTTGATTGACACTTCATGCCTTAAGTGGGGATTTAAAAGATGTGGAAGTAGAGGCTCCTGCAGATTATACGATTCAAATGCTTTCAGGTACCATATGCATTCCAGTTGGGGTATTGCTGCATCTGTGCTACAACATCAGTGTGATTGACACCAATAAGTCCTCATGCAGTTGCACTGCTTGCAAAGTGAAGAACAGTCTAATCAAAAAATCTGTTACATCAAATAATTTTATTATTTTGTTACATAACTAGATATTTCATTTCCCATTCCTTACATAGACTCCCATTTTAAATGAAATATCATTTAAAAATATGATAAAGATTCCAGAATATAGTACCATTTTAAAAGTTCAAGCACACAAATGGGCAAGTAATTCCCTGAAACTCAGAAGCATTTAAATTTGGGTCACATTTTGGATTTAATTCTATTCTTTTTCATACTGAGCCAAACTGTACCATTTACGTCAGATATAATCCCTTTGGGCAAGAGTTGGATTTGGCTCTAAATCTGTCCTGCTCTTATTGCCAAACTGATGTTCAATTATTTCAGTACTTGAAATGCATAAAAGTAAAAGGTTTCCGCTGTGTGGGTGAGTGTGTATGGAGTGGAGGGCTTGTTTTTTTCACTATGGTATCATTCAGTTCAATTCATCAAACATTTAGTCTTCTTGTTGCTTAAAGCAATGCTTCAATGGCTTAAAAACAAGAGGGTTTTCTAAAAGACTTACAAACTGAGCATTTCTTAGAGAAATAAACTTGGTGCTGAACCATCTAAGTCGGATGTGAATTGGGCGGACCATCTCAAATAACCGTGTTTGATTTAATAGGCTTTGATGTTATGTGTGAAATTTATTTTGGTCTTTGAAAGGGAGCTGATCTGTGAGTATAATCTCAGCTTTTCTCAATTGCTAAGATTGTATTCACTTTAGTGTGGAAACAATATAATTCAGAGACTGAACGTATGCTTACAAGGTGACCATAATGGAACATTTACCCTTCCTTTCCATACCTTAGCATCTTCTGATACAGTATGGAACATAAGACTTCTCATGGAAGAAATCCATTTAAACCTCTGGTTTATTCTTAAGTCATTCTGCTTTATTAAGGGCTCCAGTTCCCTTTAGCATTGCTTCATGCAGTTGTTACATAGAAATTAATTTGGGAAAGATCTGAGGATGGGGTAAACACACAGTTTTTCATGCAAACCGGATACTGTTGAAAGTGAAAGTGGGCATTTTTAAAATTACACTGGTGGCTGGGGCTATAGCTCAGTTACAGAGCATTTGTCTGGTATGCTCAAGGCCCTGGGTTCAATCCCCAGCACCACAGGGTAAAAAAAAAAAAATTGAAAAAATAATATTACCATTGGGATAATGCTAGCATATACTGGGACCGCTCTGGGCAAACAAAGATGTGGTCACTTGGTCTAAGGGACTCATTTTCAGAGAGGATAGAGCTGATTATATAATTTGTAGTAACTGAAAATGATGGTACTGCTGAGAAATCGCTTTATATTAGCAGCACATTGCCTTTGATTGGCTGCCAGTGTTTATAGAGGCACATTATATAGCCACCATTCTATTCTAAAGCTGCATTCTTAAAGAAAACCATCGGGATGATGTCATTTCCTTCCTTGTACATTTTATTTCAAGTTAGGTAGTTGCAATAATTCTGACTGAAATTCTTTTCTCTTCCAGACACATATATCTGGGACTAACTATGATGCTGGGCATAGTATCCATTTTCCTAAGTATTGCAGTACTGTTCGTTTTAAAGAAAAATTATGTTACAAAACACAGAAGCTTCATAACCAAGAGAGAAAGAATAATGGTGTCTCCAAGATTCAGGAAGGAAAATTGTACTCCAAGTGATCATTTGCTACATCCCAGCTTCTGGCCAGGCAAGGAAACACGACTTTAGAAAAGTAACGACTGGAAGGCGCGTCCTCTAATATGTGGAAATTCTGCAAACAAATAAAATTTTAATCAAAAGGGTTTTCAATGTGTAATTTCTTTCTCCTTGAAAAAAGAAAAAAGTCCTATTTTGCTTTTGGCCCTAGTCATTAGGTAATATTATACCCATAATAAATATCATTAAACATAGAGCAAAAGATGCAGATGACAAACTAGTTTTATATCTTTTAATTTATATACAGGCTTCTTGCATTATTTACTTATTTTGCTTTATTTTGCCTTATGCCCATTGATACATTAGCTATGTTTCTAGAGAACTATTGTCTCTACTGTACGATGGTTATCTGTAAAGTAATTTCTAAACTGAGTTACTTTTCCAAAGCAAGAGAAAACTGTAGAAAGTTAAGTCATAACTTAGGCTCCTTCAAGTGTCTTCTTAACGATGATGTTAGGATGGACTCAACATGGAGGAGATTCATTTTTAAGCTCCTCTTTCCTTTGAAATGCAATTGATGTAGAAATGTGTTTGGCAAGTGATCTTGAGAGATTGGAATTTTGGATCATTAGTTCCTCTATGAATTATTTGCTTGTGCTTTTTTGTGTGACACTATAACTGTGGTTTTAAATTAATAAAAATGAATGTTAACGTGTTAGTGTCCTACACATTTGATGGATTAAAATATTAAGTAAATATTGTCCATGTTTTCATGTATGCAGGCAACTCTCTACTTATGTGTGTGATGTGTTCCTAAAATGCAGTTGGAAATTGAATTTCTGAAAACCTGTGATAATCCTAGGTGTTATAACAGAGAGAGTGATGGTAAGGCTGGGTGTGGGGTCTTTTGGTATCATCTGCTTCCCATCACAGAGCCTAGTGATTCCTGGACAAGAAGCTGCACAGCCTGCCAGGTAACCATTTCTCCACAGCTGGAAAATACATTGCAACCATTGCCTCTTTCCTGGCTTCTTGGTGCTCCTCTGACTAGGCTTAGTATACTTACCAGTCCACCATCTTTAATATTTAACTCTGCATATAATTTTTCTTTCCCCAATATAGCCTGAAAGAGGATTCTTCAAAAAAAGATGACTTAGGACAGAGACACCCACCCCCCTCTAGCAAGGTATCCTACTCAGCCAGCTCACCAATCCAATACTGGCCACATTCTGTAAGTCCCGCACAATCTGTAAGTCCTGAAAACCAAGTGGAAGGAAAAGCTGGGCTAAGAAAGTAAGACTGAAGGGTATTCAAATCTGAGAGACCACAGGGTGCCTCAAATGCATAGGAGGAGGACCTTTACTTCCCGAGGAGATTTTCAAAGTCAAAATTGGGATCCTTAACTAGATTATATATCAGCCACTTTAGGAACTGTATTACTTAATCTTCATAGCATTTTGGCACGAGAATCCTCATTTTACAGCTGATGCAACTGGGTTAAGCAAAATTAGATAAACTGCTTAGCCTTGGAGAGACACTGCCAGAATCAAACCTAGGTCTAAATCTAAAATTGTCTTCCCACCATAACAACCAGACCCAATAATGTGATACTAAATAAACTGCTTCCATTATTTTTAATGTGTCTACATTACTTAATTCAGTCTGCTTGGGTAGTCATCTTCATGTGTATATTTCAACATCTTGCAGAAAATTGATAACCAGTATAAACCACAGAAATAATTTCCTTAGCATATTCTTCTCTTCAAATGCTGTTGTTTAATGGTTTGAAATGCTTTGATTTTCTTTTTAAATAGATAAACTCAAAACATGCCATTTAAACTTAAGTCAGATGATCAAGAATGATCCTTTGGAACTGTGAAGACTCTTGAGTACAATGCAGTTCTTAGTAGCCTTTAGAACAAACAAACATAAATAGGATACCCCCAACTAATCCTCTATTTGAGGTGTTTCTTGGAACCTAAGCCCAGCAAGAAAGCTCAGCTGAAAAATTCAGTACCCATACTTAATACAGTACAATGGCCATATAGTGCAAACTAAATCATTTGCAGTCTTCTAATTTTTCCTTTATATACCAATTCTGCAAATATGAATGTGAAGAGAAAGTTTAAGATTGGAGAAGAGACAAAATGTCCCGTCAATGTATATATTAACTTTGTCATTTTGTTTGAATTCTTGATTCTTGATTATTGCATATTTTGTTGTTTTTGAAAATGAACACCGATGTTTTGTTTCCAGCAGGCCTGCTTCAGACCTGCCACTGTCTGCCAGCAGAGCAGGAATGCTTTTTGTCTGTAAGTCTTACCCATAACAAATATTTACTGAACGGGTGAGTGAGTACGCTCATCAAGGGTTTTCTTTGTAGAGATGTAATTCAAATTCAAATTCAAATTCTCATCCTGTCTCCCACATCCTCTTTATTTTTCAAAGCTTTTTGTAGCAATATCCTGAAAAATAACTTCTTTGCAAGTAAATTACTAAACAGAATCCTACCCAGTTTACTCTTGAATAACTTGAAAAATCAGCCTAGAGGATGATGAAAGGATGGTCTCTTTCATAAAAGACTGAATGCCAGTTAAAAAGAAGTGTGTTTCTACATATGACCATTCATTCCACAGTGGAATTATATGTACTGAACTCAGCTGCATGGCATATGAGAGCATCATGTAATACAGAATTGAATGAACTAAAAGCAACCCTGAGATTTTAGATAAGTAAACTCATCTGACAGAGGTAAATAGGCTTTTTATGGCCCAGAAAGCACATGATTAATTTTTTTGTTTTAAAAACAAACAAAACCCCATTTCAGAAATCAAAAAATATTCCCTCGGTCTCAGGACCAAACATCTGAGGCAAGGTCTTCATTGATGTGTGGGATCATGCAATTCTTACATGGTCAATGGGCCACTTTATTCTCTTCTACAGCATGGCCCCTAAAGAGGACTAACACTTAAAATTAACATCTCATTACCTCTACCTTTAGGCAAATGGACTCCAGCAAGTTCATTGCCAGATGATATGAACTAAAAGCAACCCTGAGATTTTAGATTAAATGACTTGCCCAAGCTGGAAGCAGGCAGACTAATGCTGGTTCTTTCGTTACATCATGACACCTCAAAAGCAGGCATTCAGCTGGGTACAGTGATGCTTTTTGTAATCCCAGAGGCTCGGGAGGCTGAAGTAGGAGGATCGTGTGTTTGAAGCCAGCCTCAGCAAAAGCAAGGCTCTACGCAATCAGTGAGACCCTGTCTCTAAATTAAATACAATATAGGGCTGGGAATGTGGCTAAGTGGTTGAGTGCCCCTGAGTTTAATCCCCAGGACACCCTTCCCCCCCCAGAAAAAAGCAGGCATTCAAAAACAAACACTCCAAAACCTCAAAAAACTGTTGGAAGAACTTTTGTAACCATTTGCATTTAAGGAATTTCTACCTAAATATCACATATCTATATTCATACATAAAGGCAGCTTTTAAAGGGATAAGTTGACCATAACATATACTCGAGAATGTTTATTGTTTTTATAATTTTTAAAACAGCTATTAAATACAATAGTTTACATCAAGAATTCTCTGTACTGAGTGCTTTAGATGTTCTTACTTTCAAAGATCAAAATAATTTCCTGTGCTATGTATTGTTACTGATAATTTCAGAGGAAGAAACTGAGGCTTAGAGAGTTTTCATGGTTTGTCCAAAGCCAACAAGTTCTAGCAATTGGTGGAGCCAAGATTTTAACTAAGGTTTATAAGATTTACAGTCATGCTGTGCTTGTATTAGTCTATCTCCTAAATCACTAGTCTTCAATAACTCCACTACCAGTCAATTCTGTATATCTAAACTAGAAAAGTTTTAGTATACTACAACATGAACATGGCTAATAAAAATCAAATGATACAAAATGAGAAGTAATAGTCTTCGACCTCACTTTTGTCCAGTTTGGTTTGTTGGTCTTTCTGATGATCACTTTCATATCTTCAATATCACACTCATATCAATTTCTTGATCTACCAACTTTGACAACATCTATTAACTGTCTGTCCTGGTTGATTAGGACTAAAATCACCTACTTATTCTCTGTTCTTCTCCTGTAATCTGTATGTAATAAGGACACTACTCTTTTTCTTAAATGTCACATTGGTACCTCCAATTTGTGTTTAATAAACACATAAAATATTATATGGGCAATAATTTGGATATGATTTGGTCTGTCCCTGAAAAGTTCCTGTGCTGAAAGTTTAGTCTGTGTGTGGTGATGTTGAGAGTTGATAAACTCTCGAAAGGTGGGACCTAGTGGGAGACTGTTGGGTCATTGGGAGCACCATGTTCAGAAGGGATTAATGTAATTGCTATGAAATCCCCAATCCCGACAGCGTAGGCTCTTATAGAAAGAGCAGTCCTGACCCTTAAATTTCTCTGGATCCTTTCTCTTCATGTGATTTCTTCTTCTTATAAATGCTCCTGCTGGGATGCCATCCACTGCATTGTGATATAGTGAACAGATATAGCTGTTGTGATATAGCTCACCAGAACACAGCAAGATGCCAACACCATGCTGGAGAAAATACACCTCCTCTCTGCATAGAATACCCAGCCTGTTCTTTTGCTATGACAATAGAAAAAATGGACTAAGACAATTTTTTCCCCATTTTGCAAAATGAAGATTTTCAAACCCTCTCCCTTTCCTCCAGTTTGCAAAACCCTCTTCTATCTCCTTCTTTTTGTTAGCTGTATTTATTTTTACATTATCAAAGGCCTCAATGGTCATGTTTAAGATTAACACCATCCATTGTCAATGCCATGAAAATTTACCATTAGAAAAAGAAGAGAGAGAAAATGAAGCCGGGCGCGGTGGCGCAAGCCTGTAATCCCAGCACTTAGGGAGGCTGAGACAGGAGAATCACGAGTTCAAAGCCAGCCTCAGCAATGGCGAGGTGCTAAGCAACTCAATGAGACCCTGTCTCTACATAAAACACAAAAATAGGGCTGGGGATGTGGCTCAGTGGTCGAGTGCCCCTGAGTTTAATCTCCAGTACCAAAAAAAAAAAAAAAACAAGGACCTACTATGTGTCAGGCATTAAAGGCATATTAGCACATTTAAATATTAATAGGCATGATATAAAAAAGATGGTTCTTTTTCTCCAAATAATTTTGGAATATACTGAATTAATGCTAGATTTCATAATTGCAGAATCTTTCAGACTCCTTATTTATGGTGGTCTACATTCTTAATCTCCCATAGGATATGTATATCTGAAACTTACTGCGTCCCGAATCCATTTTTTATTAACAAGTCTTGGACCTAATTTTCAACACAATATATTTGGAAAATACAAAATTAATGCCAGATTCTGGTATTAAAATATATAAATTTAACTTGAAAAATACTTAATTTTTAATGTTTCTGAACAATTTTTATAGCATAGGAATTCCTTCTTCCTCTTAAATTTGCAAGAATGGTCTTAGCCTTTTGGGGAAATAGTACTTTGAAAAACATTTGACTGGTTATTATAGCTTTTTAAAGAATATATATTTATTGATGTAACTTTGAAAATTTGCATGTTTTCTAAAAAATCTAGATTTTAAAGATAAACTTATAAATTTAGAGCATTTTAGTATTTATTTGTTTTTCACATTCCTGATTTTGTGGATTTGTCTTTTTTTGTGTTTTATGTTGTCAAGTACTTTTTAAAATTAGATTTTTCAAAAAGATTTTCTGGGACTCTGACTCCACACTCTAAGTTTCCACACCAAGCCTTTAAATTTCATCATTTGTGTTCTTAAACATAATTATTAGCACAGATAATTAGTTTTCTTGGAATTTCCACTTTAAGTCAACATAAACCTTTGAAATGGATAATCCTACAGAGCTCAAGACCTACTAAAGGATCCAATCTCTACATCTTGTCCCTATGGTAAGAGCAGATACACAACTGTGTATACTGTACAATACTACTTTTTTAAAGATCAGATATGTGTGTTGGAGTGGAAAAGACCAACTTGTTCACCAAACCAATTCCCTTTTTTCTCGCCCATAGAGCTGTTACGTCTCCAGCCTTAGAAGTAGTTGTAACCATGAGAATGCTAACCAATGAATCTGGGCATCAGGAGTGGATGCTATTCTTGAAGAATGCTCCATTTTCTTTCACCTGTGTCTACCAGTCCAGTGCACAGCATCAGCAGAAGACTAAGAGTTCCTAAGAATGAAGGTTCGCTTATGAAATATGCCAGTTCCTCCTTTTGCCTGGGTTCCCTGAGGGCTGTATGAGACAGAAGCTGCCTCACCCTGCTGCTGTTTGAGCTTTCTGTAAACAAAAAAGAAACTTTGGTCTGATGAACCACTGAGAACTGGAGGATTTCTAACCAGCTTTTCTGACTCTAACTAATACAAAAATATATCTGAGGGAAATATCTGAGGAAATACATACCAAGATGTTGTATTTGTTTTTTTCTTCATTTGATTTATTTATGTGCTTGAATTATTTGTACATTTTTAAAGGTTTTTAAAATAATAAAATATATAACAGTTTGCTTCCTGGAAAAAAAAATCAAAATTTTCAAACAAATGGTTTTCGAATTCTGTTTTTATGACACCTGTGATTGATTGACTTTTTTTTTTTTTTTTGGCACATAAAGGGTTTATTTTAAATGTTTTAAGGATAGAATAGAGTTACATCATAATTACAAAAATTATAGAATTAACAGATTTATATTGTGTATACTTCCAAATGCAGAAAACAGGGAACTGTTTACACATTGTATAGAATAAAATTAAAATTAAAAATGAATTCAAGCTCAAATGATGAAGTCATTTACCTAGTTTTAAAATGTGAACACAAAGACCTCTGTAATATAGTGTCTCTTAACTCTATTAAAATCTTTTTTTTTAATTTAGTTATTTTATTTAAATGCATTTCAAGTCATAGTACATAACCAGAGCTCAGTTTTTCCATTTCTCTGATTGCAAACCAGATAAAGTCACACCATTAGAGTCTTCATAGATGTGCCAGGGGTAGTAATGACCATCTCAAATAACCATCATTACTATGCCCATTCCCCTTTCCTTCCTCCCACCT
>PVHX01002459.1:0-71133 GCA_004024805.1 Geosciurus inauris
ATACAGCAAAGCCACGCCCTAATTCCCATCTCCCCCCAGCCACAACCTACCATTTCAGTTAATCTCATCTGGGATTAATTCACTAATTAGGCCAAAGCTATAACCCAATTATTTCTCCTTCAAACCCTCTTACATTGTTTCGCATGTGAGCTTTTGGGAGACACCACATCCAAACCATAACAACAGGCAAGAATGAGGATCCAGCAACAAGCACATTGTGGATTGGCACATTGAGATTATGTGGCAGCTATGCAAGAGATATGCTGTGTGTCATGTGCAGATGAGTGGCGAAACAGATTGTTTACCTGAGAAGAATCCATAAGTTATGATAACTTATCACAGAAATTTTGCAGGGGTCACAGTCCATCCCAAGCCTATGTCGAAGGGGCACCCTCACATTCGCCTAACCTCCGTGGAAGTTGGGAAGAGTTGGAGCCAACTAGCCCGTTCCCAGCCTTGTTTTCTGCCATCGCATGACAATTAGACGTTCCTAGGGGGTACAGTCAGAGCAGGCACCCGTTTATTTGCGGAACAAGCATTCAACTTATAGGGCCGTTCGGCCAATCAGAGACAATGCATGTAGGCAATAGCTGTCCATGTGGCAAGGCACGTAAGCCCCCTGTATTCTGTCCATGAGCTGCACGATCATGGAACCAACAGTAAAGGTAAACCAATCACATAGTTCCTCCTTCCTTTGTGCCTTTCCCATTTACACACAATGTCTAGTCATTAGGGCATAGCATAGACCTAGCCCCCCACAAAATTTACCTGATTTTAGAGGTTTTCTTTTTCAGAAAGAATTAACACAGTTGTTCTCTATGGCTTATATTCTAGTTAGAAAGGTGTGATTTCTGAAAAATAGCCTTGGGAGAAGGCAGGTTGCCACATTCTCTTTTCTTTTTTTTTTGATTTTAGGCTTGTGTGAAATCATGAATATGAATAAGATAAAAAATATTTGATGTCCCAGTTTATTATTAACAAGAATCACAACCCAATTTATAGCTTCTGTTTATGTATGTTTCATACTTTTTTCATTTCTGTAATCTTTCTGACTCCTTCTTCTATTAAAGTTTATTTACAATAAAAGATAAAACATTTTCCCTTTGTAATACATGTTAAAAGTGGTTTATTTTTACTAAAATGTTCTTGAAGTTTTCCTAATTGTGTAACTATTTAGCATTTTAATTGATTTCCTTTTAATTTTTGTGGCTAATATTTTGTATAGCTTTACGTTATTTTTAGAATAATCCCTACAATTTGTTTGTTTTTTCAAATCAAGCAATAACTTCTCAGATCAAAATCTAGGTTGGAACTCCTGAGGTGCCTAGGCCCCACACACAGATATTCTAATTTATTTAGAAGACCTAATTTCTGAGAGTTTTTAGAGTACCACTTAGTAGTTTTAATGTGTTTTTAATACTCAGAGGAAGATAAGAATCATTGCATTAGAATATTCTTATTTCTAAAAGTTTCAGTGGGTCCTAAGTGATTTTAATATGACTTTAATGTACAGACAGATATGAGAATAATGGAATAAGAATATTTACATTATTGTATTCAATAAGAGATTAGAAATTATAATGGTTTAGAGCTTTCTTTCTCTATATACAATTTTTTTAAAAAGTTTCACTGAATGAGATGCCATGAGGATGCCAACATCTCGTAATGCTTGTCTATTACAGAGCATTTGAGTTATAAACTATTTAGCAATAACATGTTAGAAATTTATATGGTTTTTAACATGTTGGGACTTGTTTTCAATTTCAATCAATTATTCCATGTATTTTGAGTAAGAATCACAGGAAGCTTCTTTATGGCATATTCCAATGCTAATTAGAAGTCCTTTTCTGAATAAAAAGTACGAAGAGTAAAATGAATGTCATATATGTGGGTACCTGTAGGAGTTTTCTAATAATCTCATCTGTTTTTGTTCATATGGAGCTATTGAAATTGTCTTTATTTATAAACAGTCACAGATGGCCACATTTTCTCTCTTTAAACAGTCATGAAGTTTGCTAGAAAAATCTCAGGTACAACTTGATTTATCACTAGATTTCCTTTATAGTTCCTGCCGACTGATAATATTAGTAGAGATTACTTATATTACTTATTATGTATTTTGGAACAATTAAATCTGTTTACTCTCCTTAGTAAAGGCAATCCTGAAAAGGCAATTTTATTTTTTTGCTTTCAATTGCTTTTCAACATAGTTAAGAGAACTTTTCATTCATTCAATATTTATTTATTTGATAATTTTTTTTGTTTCACTTTGAATGATTAATTACTTAGATTAGCTATTCATTCAACACTCGCTATACGTGCAGAACCTTGAAAGTAGGTGAGAAACATCTTTCCATCTTATATATTTTGGCAGTATAAGATTTGCAGATTCTACTCTTATTCTTCAAGACTGGCAAACTGCTATTTCTAAATGTATTTATTGTAAGAAGATAAGTGTTATATTCATAAGAACATTTAAGTATATACAAGTTGATGTCCAGACACTAATTGCTCAGGTAGTTTCTGAATTGTAGCTTTATGAAGGAAGGAACACAATTTTTTTATCAGATAAAACTATATTAGAATGCTGCTGCTTGCTTTAGCATGCTATATGACAATGAGTAAGTATTTAATTTTCTACCTAAATAGTAGAAGTGTTTTGAAGACTACATAAGTTTATTGTTTTCCAGAAGAAAAATACTAGATGCATAGTAATACATGTTGTTTTTATTGCAATTGTTAACTATTAGACTATAATCTAGGCACTTTCTTTGTTATTGAGTGTTTCTGTCCAAAATATACGTCCTGTACTATCTTATGGAAATGAACTGAGTATTCCTCTCTCTTTGTAGACTTAGGTACACTAATAGAACATTTTGCTTTCTTGATTTTGAGATTTTGAATCCATAATTAGTAGAAAGAGGGACAGGATTTACCACATATCTGCTCTTTAACATTTCAAACTGAATTTAGACCTTCAATTCAAATACTGTTCTTTTGTGGTCTCAAAATGTGTTCTTTTATTTTTTGTAATAAAATAATATATAAGCATTGTTTTAGTGATCAAGTTAAAACTATTTCATTTAGGATATTTAAGTATAGGTTTAAGATGGTTTGGATGTACAATTATCAATTATCACAAAGAACCTGTACCATACAAAAATCTATTCAGAACTAATATCTATTTCTGTGTTCTGTGAATTCATTCCCAAAGAAAACAAACATGCCCTAAATTTAAACAATTTATCAGTAACTTACATTATTCTGAGAGCTGGATGTTTCAGTTATATGTTTACTTTAAGTTAATATTTTATTTTAACTGACATACATAAAAATATAAAAAAGATGCATGTACCATGTGATGTTTTGATACATGTATACACTGTGTAATGTTGACATTTATCTCCTTAAATATATCTATATCCTCATTTACTCCTTCTTTATGAGGAAAACATTCAAAACTTTCCTAGAATTTTGAGACATACAGTACTTCAGTGTCATCTATAGTCACGCTACTGTGAAATAGTATCCCAGAACATCTTGTTCTTATTTAACTATAACTTATTATCCCTAGAACAACCTTTTTTCATCTCTTCCTTCTTCTTACTCTTCCCATCCTCAACTTCTCTGAAACCAAGATTTTATAGATTCCACATGAGTGAGATTATATAGGTTTTGTCTTTGTCTGCCAGGCTTATTTCACATAACAATATGATCTCCAATTTTTTCTAGGTATTTTCGTCTCAAGTTCTTCCTTTAAGTTCTTTGTATGATTGCATCAGATGGTGTGGAGGCTGCAGTCATTTAAAGACTCAGCCAGGCTACATGACAAAACCATCTTGTGCACACAGACATGGAAGGCGGTTGATGCTGGATATCAGCTAGAGATTTAGCTGTTCTCAAGAGGACCACCTGAATGTGGCTTCTTCATGTAGCTTGGGTAAAATGGCAGCTAAGTTTTCAGAGGAAAAATTCTAACAAAGTAGAAACTACAAGGTATCTTGGGACCTATTCTCAGAAGTCTGGAATGACACTTTTGCCATGGTATTTAGGTTCAGAAAAATCACTGAAGATAGCCAATGTTCAAGGGATATTAATCTCCATCTTTTGGTTTGGGGAACAGCAAAGGATCTGCAGACTCTGAACCTCTCATCTTCTCACTTGGTTTGTCAGACTGTATTTTCAGTACTGATTCTGCTAAGTCTATATTCAAAAAGCACAACAGGAACACATAGAAAGGTGGGATGCATGTTTTGGACTAATAATAATAATAATGAGAACAAGAACAACAACAACAAGAAAATAATGAACTCACAAATTTATGCACTTGAGAGGAAAGTACATATATCTACTATGTGAGGCTCTTCCATGCAGAAAAAGATAAAATATTTCTTACATTTTATTTCAGATTCAGAAAGGATCTAAAATATAAATTCCACATAAATAGATTAATTTAGCTAAGAAGAAATTATAATAATTACAACTTTCCAAAAATGGAACAAATTGTTCTCAGGAATTGTTACCTTTTTAATACCCCAGGTACTTAATTAAAGTTTGGGTTACCATCTGTTAATAAGACACTAGAAGTGTGAATATGACAATTTTGCAATTTATTTCATCCATATGTATTTATGACTGTAATAAGGAGATGAGCTCCAAAAATATCATTTAGAGCAATTTTTTAATTTGCTGTATATAAAATAAGGCATCTTAAAAACATACATCTTAAAAACATACATTCATAAAAAATTTTCTGATTTAACTTGGTACAGTTTGGGACACAAAATTACACTATTCTGAGTAATTTTAAGGTTAGTTTCATGAACAGAAAATAATATGCGATACATTAATTTGACACTGATATCAAATTGGATATATAATAAAAGGAATTACTTCTTTCTAATAAATATTTTGCTTCAGGAATTTTCCAAACCAACTTTATTATTGAAGATAATTTTTTTAAATTGTGAATTTTAGAACTCAAGTGACAGAAACTGGTTTATAAAATCATCATACATTAATTATTCACTTTTGTAGATGCCATTTTAATTAGTAGATGGAAAGAGCAGTTTAATCTTATTAGTTGTTACAGTTATTAATATTAATGTTACAAATATATCAATAAAAATTGACACATAAATAATGAGATAATTGTAGAAGGGACTCCAAAAAATCCTATCATCCACGAAAGGAATGAAAATACTGACATTAAAAATTAAATCAAGTTTTTTGTGTTTTTTTTTTCAGAATTCTGAAATTCAGAAATTCTTACAGTACTCTGATAAGAATTTAGGAAAATAATTCAATCTTGGTAAGAACAGTAAATTTAGTGGCATTTTAAATTTCTCTTCTCCCACTTCCCTTTTTTCAGCTATGAATTTGAGTTGAAAATCAAGATAATTATAATTGTAGTAAAAACTGGCAGCTAAAAGCTACTAGTTTTCTACAAATACCGTTAACAAGAATTATTTGACCTATGTGGCAGTTCCCTGGATAACTTCATTACATGCTTGTTTTTAATTTACCTGACTCAAAGTTCATCCAGTAAGAAAATCCTTTGCCTCAATGGTGGTTTTGATAAGTTCAGTGGCAATTATTTAAGGGTACAGCTGTCTAAGGCAGTGATAATAGTTGGGACTAACAATAGGAGGACCAAAAATAAATCAATTAATTAAATAAAATTTAAAGAAAACCTATTTAAAGGAAAGCAATGACTCTGGGCTATTTGAAAATAATGAACCTATTCTAAGACTCCAGAAGATGAAATGAATTTCTAGGGCTCTGAGCCTGCCCAGTGTTTTGTGCATGAGTGGGAAAAACTAGAAGAGTCCTCAGCTCTCAAGTCTGGCTGACTTTTAACTTCTGTTTAAGCAGAAGGGGACGGCTAAGGCAAAATTGAAAACCTCCTACTAGAGCATTGATAGTGTCTGAACATGCTCACAGAACCCATAAGAAAAGACTGGTCGACATTAGTCCAGATCTTTTAAAGGGATAGCTAGTGAGTTAATCAGATAAATCACTAACAAAACAAATAGGAAGCAACCACCATAATCAGCCACAACAACAAATTCTGGGGAGAAGGATATAATCTCATTTCCAGAGTTGCCATATTATTTTGTTAAATATTTCCAAGTTTACCAACAGAAATATATAACAAAGTAATGAGAAATTATGGGTAATGCATAGTAACAAAATCAGTCAAAAGAAATATCTCTGAAGAAACCCATAGGTTTAATTTGTTAGACAATTATTTTAAATGAGCTAGTATTGTATTTTTAAAACAATAAAGGAGAGCTTATATGCTAATCAATTAAATTTAGTATAAACATCTAAAGAAAAGTATTAGAAGTCTGTCTCACCAAATGGGAAATATCAATAAGAAACATAAGTTACAAAAAACAACCAAATAGAAACTATTTATTTGTAAAACATGATACAGAAGTGAGAAGTTCATTACAGATTTTGAAAGTAGATTTGAGCTGATGAAAAATAAATCAATCAACAAACTTGAAGATAGTTTAACATTATTTAGTTTATGGAAATAAATATGCAAATTAAACAGGTGCTCAGAGACATGTAGTTACTATCACAATTACCAACAAACACGTAATGGAAGTCCTAGAAATGAGAGGAAAAGGGTGGAAATATTATTTGAGGAAATAAGGGCTCCAAATTTCCAATACTTAATAAATAAAATAATAATAATCTACTCCTAAAAATTTCATGGGACTCCAAGGCAGATAAACTCAGAGATTCACAGGTACATACACCAAAATCAAACATTTGAAAGGATAAAACAGAGAATTTCAAAGGCCTTGAGAAGTGACTTTGTATATTATAGGACTATTTAATATTTTTAACTTCTTTCTTTTTAATTTGATGTATCATAATTATATGTAACAATGGGATTCATTGTTACATAGTTGTACATAAACACAATATAATTTGGTTGAATCCATTCCCCAGTACCATCTCTTTCCCTCTCCTCCTCCTTTTGGTCTCCATTCTCTACTCTACTGGTGTCTCTTCTATTTTCATGAGAATCTTGTCACTTTCCCTCCATTTCTTCTGTCTACCACATGTGAGATAAAACATACCACCCGTGACTTTCTGGGTTTGATTTATTCCATTTAACAGAGTGCTCTCAAAGTTCCATCCATTTTCCTAAAAAGGACATCATTTTGTTTGCTATGATTGAATAAAACTCCATTTGGTATATATACCACATTTTCTTTATTCGTTCATCTGTTGATGGACTCCTAAGGTGGTTCCATAATCTGGCTATTGTGAATTGTGCAGCTATGCATGTATCAATTTAGTATGCTGTCTTTAATCATTTTGAACGCCTGAGTGTGGTATAACTGGGTCATACGCTGGTCCTATTCCTGTTGTTTTAAGGAACTTCCATACCTATTTCCATAGTAGTTTTACTAATTTACAACCCCACCAGCAGTATACAAGTTTAACAACTCATTTCTCACTAGAAACAAAGTCCAGAATGTAGTGGTATGGCATATTCAAGTACTGAAAGAAAAAGTTGCTACTCAAAAATTCTATGTACAGCAAAAGTAACATTCAAATAATTATGAATCAAAAGTAACATTCAAATAATTATGAAGATTTTGATACTTCTAAATAAACAATAACTGGGAGAATTTATTGTTGGCCAACCTGGTGAACAAAAAAGTACTAAGGGGAATCTTTCAGGAGGAAAAGTCAACAGTATCAACTTAGCTGCACATGAAGAAATAATATCAGTAATGATAACATATGAAAATATAAAAGGCATTGTAATTCTGTTTTGTTGTAACATTTTTCTTCAATCTGGTTTAGAAGACAGCACAATCAAGTAATTTTAAACTTTTACTAATAGGCATTCAAGGCCATAATGACAAAATTTTCATGTCAAAAAAGCACAAAGTAGAGAGGAAACTTTGGAAATTATACAGAAGCAACATGTAGATACTGTACATTAAAACCTAAATTTTCATACTCATAGCAATCGTTTAGAAAATAAGTAAAATAAGGTGGGTGCAGTGGCTCACACCTGTAATCCCAACACCTTGGGAGGACAAAACAGAATCTCAAGTTCAAGGCCAGCCTCAGCAACAGCGAGGTGCTAAGCAACTCAGTGACACCCTGTCTCAGCCTAAAACACAAAATAGGACTGGAGATGTAGCTCAGTGGTCAAGTGGCCCTGAGTTCAATCCCTGTACAAAAAAAAAGAAAGAAAGAAAGAAAAAGAAAAGAAGTTAAATAATATATAGTAAATAACAATTTTTAAAATTACCTTAAATACCTTTTAAACATAAAAGTAAACAAAAATAGAAAAATAGAACAAAAAATAAGAGAAAGAGAAAGCAAAATGTGAAATCACAGACATAACTCCAAAGGCATCAATAGTTGTATTTAATGTTTACGTATTAAATATTATATTTACAAGGCAGAGAATGATAGGATGGATTAAAAATGTATTTTAAATATACGTTGCCAACAAGAGACACACTTTAGATTCAAAGGCACAAACTGGTGGAAAACAAATAAAAAATAATGAAAAGAAAATGGATAAAATCTGTTGGAATGAAGTTACACATGTAAGCAGTAATCAAAAGAAAGCAGAAGCAAGTATACCTATATCACACAGGAAAATCTTTAAGATGAAAGTTATAACATGGAAAAAATACCATTTTATAATGATGAACATGTTATAACATAAAGAAAAATAAAACATGTATATTAAAAAATTTATACCTATGATCATATCTACACCTGCATATACATATATATTTGTCTTTCAGTATTTTTGATTTTCAACTGAAATAATATTGAATAATTACTGAAATATTTAAAGTATCTGGAAAACAGACATACTGTATGACTATGGTAATTGGAGAATGATGAGGTTGGTTCAAACTGAAGTTAATATTGAGATTTATTCAAAGACCCTCCAAATATGTACTTCAAAACACAAATGACAAAATGTAAAATGTTGATCAATATGGAGCTGAAACAGTCTGCTGTATACGTTTTTGTTTAGTGACCATAGAAGTTCATTTCACCCTTACTCAGAACTGACAATAAGTAGTTAATAACTGAGGTAAAATATGTATCTTTTAATAGCATTACTATCTTTTAATAATGAATATAAACCAGACTGTAGAGAGAGTCTAGCAGAAAGACCACAGGTTTTGGGTTAGCAGGCCTGTGTAGAGCTCTTGCACATCCACTAAAAATGACCCCTGATCTATGGGGATTCAACTTGATAGTGGTACCAAACTGAAGTGCATTCTGTATAAACTGTAATTCAAGTTTTGAATTCTGACATTTTCCTGGGTTAGTGATATCAAGTGCTGGAAAGCAATAGAGAAATGTTTCCCAGTCAGTCATGCAAACACAAGGGAAACCAAACAGTACTCCCCCCAGGGTATTTTTTGCTAAACTAAGATTTTATATAGGTTAGGTGTATTAAATGCATTTTCCACTTGATATTTTAAACTAAAGATGGATTTGCTGAGTCATAACTCTATGGTAAGTCAAGGAACAGAAGCAAGTCAATTCATATTTTGCTTCATTTAATGCTTCTGGCAAATAGCTTATTTGCTTTATGTTTCACAGGGGTGTTTTGAAAAAATACTAGTAAAAGCTAAGAAATTCATTACATAAGGTTTCTATTTTCTAATATAAAATAAGTGTTTTAAAGATAACTATTTTACTTGAAAGTTGTCTCATTGTAGATACAACTGAAATTTTGCCATATTTGAAAAAATGATTTATTTCATATGTAAAATGCACTTTATTAAAAACCGTAATGAAAATTCTTCCAGTATCAATACTTGTCTTTTTAAGGAACCATCTAGAAACAGACTTTTTTGATTCTGGGGCTAAATGAAACAATGTTTCCTCAGCATTGAAACTATCTGTCAGGGAAAGAGAAGTTAAAATAATAGTTTCAATGCATTGAAAATAATGTGACTTTTATGCTTTGTGTTTGATTAATTTACACATTATTATATCGTATACATGATATTTTTTCCCAGACACAAATTTTTCTCAAAGCCTTTTCTCAGGTATTATTTATATTACCAATGTTGACAGGGTGATGGATACCTTCATAATATATTGGTTTCCCTTCCCATGTGTTTTTAATATTCAAAAGAGAAACACAAGTTCTTAGAGGAAAGAAAAAAAATGAAAAAGTGGAAAATTTCCTTCAGATAAAATTCAATATAAATTTAAATAGAATAACTATCTGGAAGATCAGAGACATTGAAAACATCTCTCTAAGATCTTCCCTCCAAAAATTCAGCCGATTTTTCCTAAGACAGAGTCCTAAGGATGTATTAAGAAAGTGAGAAAGCCTTGTAATATCAGTTACTGTTTGTTGAGAAGTTGTTACCTGCCAGGCAAGTGCTGAGTACTTAACTACATTATTTCACTGAACCATCTTAAAAATCCTGCACTGCATTATACTTTTGAAGACTTGGAAGGAAAAAAGGATTTCACTGTACAAAACAAACAGTAACTGCAGGACTCCCGGATATCTCTGTCACCCAGCAGTTACTTTTATTCCCTCTTCTGAGAGCTTTATATATGCCAAATAGCCCTAAGCCTTTTATATCATCTCACTGAATCTGCACTAGGAAGTTAGGTAACATTATCCTGATTTTGTAGGAGGAAACTAGATTTAGAGCAGTTAAGTAATATGCCTCAAGACAATTAGGCTTTTTCTTTGTTTTTAAACAGTTTAATTTTGAAAGCAGTTTCAGTTTCAATCAAAAGGTTGGTGTAGAAGTTTATCATATCACCTCTTGCCCTCTCATATGTGCTATCATTGTCTCCCCCATTATCATTGTCATCCAACAGATTGGTGCATTTGAATCTATATTGACACATATTGCCAAAATTCCACATTTATATTAGGTTTTATAACTGGAGTTTTATAATCTATGAATGTGAATAAGTGGTTAGGTTTTTTTTACTTCAGTTCTTGACCTCTTTTAAGTGCATAAAGTGTGTGCAAGGAAAAAGAAAAAATCTAGGATAAAAAGGGTGTGTGTGTGTGTAAGAGGGTGGGGAGAGGGGAGGGAGAAGGAGAGAAACTGACTTATTTTTCATTAAGAAACTGCTGCCTAGAACTAAAGATGCTCTCTGTGAGAAAAGATTTTCTGTGAGAAAAGATTTTCTTCTAACTCAGAGATTCCCAAGTTTGGCTGCACATTAAAAATCCCCAAATGCTCAGTCTATCCCTCAAAACAAATAAGCAACAAACTCTAGAGGTGGGAAACAGGTATCAGCATTTGGTAAAGATCCTGGATAATTTCAGTGTGAGGCCTACAAAGCGGGAACTCTCCGTCAGCCATGTGGCATTATGTTACTCTTGTCATTTATGTACACATAAAAGAGTAATGTTACATTCAATGACTTCAGAATAGTGGGATATTCTTAGAATTAAGAAAAATATTTCTTCTCTTCTTTCTTTGGAGCCACTTAGCAGAAAATATTTGAGCATATGAGAATCAATAACTACTTATAATGCCAATTGACTACTGGTCAATTGGTAAGTGTTCAAAGAGTAATTTTTTAATTACATTGAAGGAAGTAATGTAAAAGTTTCAAGTTGACTCCACATGCCTCTGCAAACTATATTCAATGAATAATCATTTATTTTCCTTGTGTCTGTACAGGTTGAAAACATAGGAATACAGAGTTTTACAACATCTGGAATCAACAGGCATACAGGTTAAAAGTCCATCCTATTGGTTACTGCATTCCCTCTTGCTAATTGTGCTTGTATTTATGAGCTCCAATACTCTCTTCTTCAGTTTCCTCATCTCCAAAGACATTTCAAATCAATTTCCATTGATCAATGTTCACCTGATCCTCAGTCAAAGTTTTTGTTTGCTTGTTTTTTACTAGATGGAGTTTGAGTAAAAAGTTCTCTATCTCTACCTTCAGCTGTTTTTTCCAAGTGAAATTATTTTCCTTGCCTCAACTCCTTGTCTTGAGACCTAGTTGGTCTATTGTTGGATATGCAGGCCAACTAGGGTTTGGTGACAATTTGAGGGAAGCCAACAAGAGGACTGCTGCTTCTGGGGAGTCAACCCTGCAACAGGAAACCTCAGGACTGACTGTAGAAGCTCCTGAAACCCTTTTGTTTTGGGGACTCTCTCTTAACTTCTGTAGATACACCACAGGTTGCCCAAGTGCACTGTACTGATGCAAGGAATTGCCATTTGGATGAGCTGATGTGCACTTTGCAAACTGCCTTTCTTGTCTATTTGAGGCATTTGCTATTTGAAACTTGATACTCAGGCAAATGAAATAGTTGCTGGACTCTAAATCTAGTTTTATGTCTGTGTCCATTACACATTTGGTGTACATATTTGTGGGTGTACACATTTGGATGTACATAAAATGGAGTTTGAAAGTACATATTTGTTGAAAACAATAGTCCCAGTTGAACACATTCTGGAGAAAAAGATCAGAATTTATTTTCTTAGACTACTATGTCTTAGAAAGAAATTATTATCTATTGTAATTCTCTCTGGCCACAATAGGTATTTGAATCTGGTCTGGATGACAGAAGTGGAAAGAATTTAACTCAAACTCACCAAGGTATATTGCCCTGATTATTGCTAGAAATAGCTTTGGTGGATGCCTATAGCTACTCTTATTTTAACACAGCTGTGTAACATTACTAAATATATGGTAACATCTATGGCTTTTTCTGACAGTAGAGAATTTAAATCACAATAAAAAATAAATAGCGCTCAAAAGACAAATGAACGTAAAGTACAACAAACCAAATTTATAGAGTGTGTTTTTGTTTTTATTAGTGCATTACAGTTACAATATTAACTATAATATTATAATATTCATTATAATATTCATAAATGCATATAATATAATATGATCCATTTAATTCCACAGTACTTTCCCCTTTCCACCTCTCCTCTAATCCTCTGACTATTCCTCTACTGGCTGTAGAGTTGACTGTCTATGGTTGGAGACCTATGAAACTGTAAGCCCCAAATAAGCTTCTCTTCCTCTAATTGTTCTTGTCAGGACTTTTGGTCATTGCAGGGAAAAAGTTGACTAAAACATTTAGGAAAGGGGGAAAATACAGAAAATTTTATTTTGCACATTTATCTCTGAGATTATTTTATGTTTATGATAACCTAATTCCTATTTCTTCAATAACTTCAAAGATAATGTTTTCAGATAGTCATGCCCTATTTTATTATTCAGTGAAAAAGGACTTTTTTAGCATCTAATATATTCATTTAAGTGATATGATCATTGATGGATTCCTTTAAAATGATAATGCACACATCTTGGAACACCTAGCTTTTGCACAGCAATGTGTTGTTACTGACATCTTTTGACAATCTAAAATTTTAACAAATTTTTTATCAATCTTTTTTTAATTCACCATATTTACAAATAATTATTTAAGATTTTTACTCATGATACCACCTCAGCAATATTTATTAACTCTGATCATGTTAACTTTCAACAATAATACAAGTTCTATGAAATATTCTACTAAAATTCTATACGAATTAAACAAGTAGAAAATGTTTAAATCAAGAATAATCAGACTATGACCTTGGGATGTAGCTAAGTTGGTAGAGTGCTTGCCTTGCATGCACACCGCCCTGAGTTCAATCCCCAGCACACCCACCCACCCACACACACAAAAAAAATCAGACTGAAAATTATTTTGTTGGAAATAAATTGCCTAACACTGATATTTGTATTGTTAAGATAGTGAGAAAAAAGTGGTGTTATCTTTTTAAAATTAACATAAGAAACTCAGTAAAACACCATATTTGTTTATACGCAATTCAAGGAGTTTACTATGAAAATTTAACTTTAAAATGATTCAGTTAATATATTAATACAATTATTTTAATTTATTTCATATAACTGGGTCAAAAACAATAGTAGGATATTAAATTATGGAGTTATAGTAATATTTTATGTTGGTATTTTTTTCAAAACACTGTGTGTCAATTTAAATCCTAGAACAAAATTGATGTACCATTTGATTCTATAATTAATGACTTGGCCATAGGCAAGCTGCCTACTGTAGATAGTTATGACTGAAAGTTGATTGGCCAGCTGTTCCTGGCACAAAGAAAGACTGGAGAACTGAGCAATCATTTCAATTTTGTGTCCCTGCTTCTCTGTTATCAGCAATTTGATGACACTCTTTTGCTTTTTAAAAACATTTCATGTTTAGATTTCAAAATTAGGCACAGCTAACTTAAAATAGAATCCACCACTTCAAAATGAACAATACAAGTTATTGAATGCTTTTTATTATAGTACTCTACATAAAATTAAATGATCAAGTGATAGACACATACACACAGTTGCTACTAAGCAATCCCACTATATATAATTGAAATAAATATTAATTTTAAGTTGTTCTCATGAATCAAACTGATTAATATATTTCCTAAAATAATATTCTTCTCAAGTAAAAATTAAACTTTGATGAGTAGATAGAAATACAAAATATAACAGCATTCAATTCATATATCAGCTTGAAGACTGTATTGCATTAATAAAGTTAAAGTTTAATGTTCATGAAATTGTTCATTTAGTGTGCATTTTTATGTTTGATTGTTTTATTTGGCTTTTACTATGTCATAAACTGCTACCAAACCCATTACTTTTAAATGATTTATTTTTATTTAGATTCTCTAGGTTGCTGATTTTAATTAGTTCAGATGAGCATTTCTTCTACTGAGTTTACTCACTCATGCATCTGTCAGTAGCTGTCAATCAGCTAAAGAAGTGGCCAATAAATGTACTTATTAAGCCTCAGCTGTGTACCCTCAGCTGCTCTCCATCAGGTTACTCCTCTGCCAGACTAGCTTTCCCATATGGTTCCATGTTTCCCAAGAGCAACAAACAAACCTTCCCTAAAGCATCAGCAATTCCCCTCTGCTTGTGTCATATTTACTTATTGTCCCATTTGAAAAGCAAGCCTCATGAACAATCTTAAAGTTATTAGGAAAAATCATTAATAGAAGACATAAAACTAGGGAGAAGAAACTTTTTGGCATTTTTACAATTTATCAAAGTGCACCATTTAGCAAAAAATTTTTCACAAACTTGCCACTTTAAAAAATATCTGCAGGGGCTTGGGTTGTGGCTCAGTGGTAGAGTGCTTGCCTTGCCCACAAGAGGCACTGAATTTGATCCTCAGCACCACATAAAATAAATGAGTAAAATAAACATATTTTGTCCATTTTCAACTAAAAAAGAATTTTAAAAAAATCTGTAAGAGATCTCTAAAAATCCTATAAATTTATATTGCCCCCAAAGTCCAGAAATTCATGACCTTCAATGATAACTGGAGGCAGCTTAGAACAGCTGCTTTTGATCCTGAGACATACAAATTAAAAAGTCATTTTCTACCTCTGACTAACTCAATATTAATATTGACTGGGGGCTTTCTTGAAATGAACACTCCTTGAAATGGATGCCATACTTGTTATTGCTACTTAACATTCCGAAATGTTAGGCACACATTGCAAGATCTTTTTACTCTAAGGAAGAAATTAACATAGTTTCATTAGGCTTTTATTTTGCTCCTGGAAAGTGGGCTCTCTGTCCTTTTTTCACTGATGTTCCTTGGGTATTCCTGCTCTGTTGATCAGAGTAGTGAACTTCAGAAGGGAAGCTTCTTCATCAACATCAGTCTCTACAGTTGGGGCAGACTCTACAGAAGCTTATAGCATAGGTTGTTTATAGATTGTTTGTCCTGAAGTTGGACTAGCAACTATAGGGAATTTTTCCTTGAAAAAAATTTTTTCCTTGAAAAAAGTCTCCTAGTTGGTTCTCCAAGAGAACTATATTTATGTATGTAGGTATGTATGTATGTATTTATTTTAAATTTGTTCTCATTAGTTATATGTTACAGTAGAATGCATTTTGACACATTGTACATAAATGGAGTGCAGCTTCTCCTTCCTCTGGATGAACATGGTGCAGAGTCACACCAGTTGGGTAATCATACATATATTTAGGATAATAATGTCCATCTCATCCCACCATCCTTCCCATCACCACATCTCCTCTTCTCCTCTCACTCCCCTCTGCACAATCTGAAGTTCCTTCATTCTTCTCGATTTGCATTTCTCTAATTGCTAGAGATGATGAACATTTTTCATGTTTGTTGATCAACTGTATTTATTCTGCAAAGTGTCTGTTCAGTTCCTTATCCAATTTATTGATAGAGTTGTGTGTTTGTTGTTGTTGTTGTTTCTTTTGGTATTAAGGTTTTTGAGTTCTTTATATATCCTGGAGATTAGTGCTCTATATGAAAACTAGATTTCTTAAAGCAACAAACTACCTAAACTCAGTGTGTCAAATTTGCCAATATTCCATTGGTCAAGGGAAATCCATGGCCAAATGCTGCACTAACAAAGATATAAGCACAAATAAAAAATGAATTTGAGGAAATTTTTGCAATCTACATATTTTAGTTCTAGTACTACAGCTGTAATGACCTTGCAGTGACTGCATAAATTAAAAATAAAAAAGCACACATCTCTATGTCCCTATGTTGAAAATTAACTTGTTCTCCCTCAAGCATTACTTAAAACTTTCTAGAAATAAGAAGTCCAGGTGATGAAAAGAGGAGTAGACCATACAGAACAAGGAAATAGGTTATGCATAATGAATTCTAATTTTAATGAAACTGTAGAATAATATAATTTCTCACAGAATCTAGAGAACTTGCAGAATATGTCTCACTGACATATGTTTTAAGTATTCAGATATTTTGGATAGGAAATTGCATTTTTATTCTTATATTTTTAAGATAATTTGTACTTGGATATAACCTGAATGCTATTTTCCTAGTAAGGATTGTCACTTTCAAATGGGCTTCTATTTAATTTTCTCCTGAAAAAAACAGGAAAGCTTATAAATTCTTGACAGAAGGCTCTGAAGACAGAAAGAGCCTTACACTCTATTCTGTTTATGGCACTTTTTGAAAGATATATTCATGAGTTGGCAGAGACAGAGACCAAGGCATCCTGGCATAGCTGATTATCATGTCTTTGTAAATGAAGAGAGCCCTAAAGCATTAAGAACTTCCAACCATTAATACTGGTTTTCTTAAGTGGTTATATAAACTGGCATTTTGGCAAAGTAGCATATCTTACTTATCCTTTCACTGATTGCCTCTGGAATTTCATTAAAAGTACAAAGTATTATCAGTTACTCACTATTACATTTAAAATGCCCATCTTTGATTTTAGACATGGATTTTATAAAGAGTTTAAGTTAATTATAATATACATTTTCATAATTCTGAAAATCATAAAATTATATACTTAGGTTTGTAACTATTAAAATATTGTGAAGTGTCTTATTTTGTATCCTGATAGTAACAATTATTCAAATCCCTGGAATTTTGCTTATGAAAATGCCCCATACATAATTGAAGGGAAAATTTAATATTCATCAATATTATTGGACAGTCATTTTAAATTGTCTACAACCTCATGATAGAGCAACTGCAAAGATTTCAGAGTGGTTGTGTATTTGAGTTTCAGAGAAAATAAAACTTACATGAGAAGTACCATAATGAGTCTAATATAGGAATGGCAATTTGTTAGTAAGTATAAAAGCAAAGCAACAAAATACTGTTTTTGTGTTTTAGTTCCTTTATATGATCATTTCTTGTACTCAGCTGACTCACCCATGCATTTGCCAGCAGCTGGCAATGAGCTTGGGGAGGGGGCACTAAATATTTCAAGTAAACCTCAGCTGTGTAGCCTCATCTCCTCTGTGTCAGGTTTCTCCTTTGCCAGTGAAGCTATACATAAAATCCCTCCAAGTCAAATAACTGGAAGAGGTGTGTTCATCAAAACCAATATTCTCTTTCAGGTATTTGACTTAGTGGCATTTTCAGATAAGTCTAATATTCTGAAAAAATTGCCCCAGATGTATGGACATAGCCCAATAAAATTTACATAATGTACATATCCTTACAATGGCCCTAGTTTAGAAAACAAAGATAGACTATGATTTATCATCTAGTGAGCTGGTTAGTAGATTGACTAACAGAATCAAATTTCAAATTAGTTTGTTGATTTAGATAACAGCTGGCCTAAAACATAAAATAACTACATACATGATGGAAGAAGCATGGCTTACAGTTATAGATATAAAATAATTTTTGTTTTTTGCAGTGCTGGGGATTGAACCCAGGATCTCACAAAAGCCAAGCAAGAACTGTACCATTGAGCTGTACCTTCAGCCCCTGAAATAGGTACTTTTGGTATATTGACCAAACTCTATAGTTATTACATGAAATGTAGAAAAGAATAAGAGAAAAACTATATTTTCTTCTCTTTCACTATCCGATTAAATTATTTCTGTAGATTCATTCTTTTTTTAATCCTAGATGAAAATCACGAGAGGTTTCCACAGTGGTCTGCCTGGTGATATGGTATCTGCACATGGCATCCTGTCTTTCCTATCAAATGTGGTAAGAACATTTGGACAGAGTGCAAAGAAAAGCAGTTGAGGACTTTTAAAAGTAAACAGGAGCAGCTGGACTTGAGAAGAACACCAAATTCAAAATTTTTTTCTCATTAATAAATAGAGTGAGTAGAAAGAATATCAGATCGTTTGCTTTCTTTAAGCATTATACAGAAATCAACCCAGTATTATCTTCCTCTGCCACTTCTCTTCTCCAATGCTGCATCATTCTCAAACAGCATTAATTGTTCTGAATCATTTCCATTACCATCAAAATGCAGTATTATTATTCCAATTGAAATAATTTCTTTAACTCATATTACTTTCTTTTTCCTTTTTATGATAAAATCTTGGAAAGAATTGTCTGTGCTCCCATTTTTTTTTGTACTTCTCTAATTATATATTGAACTCACATTAATCATGCTTATACAATACAGATTACACAGGAATTTTAATTCTCAGGGTCAACATAGGCTTCTATATTGCTCAATTCAATAGACTTTCCTCTTTCTCATCTTGAACTTGCTAAATTTTCAGCGTTTTCTGATGTGAAGTATTTTCTTCATTTGACTCTATATTGATAGTTTTCCACCTTCCAATTTTACTGGTCACATTTTTTTTTCCTTTGCTGGACACACTTTAAATACCTGACCTCTGAAGAAGAGAAGTCCCCACATCCCAGATTTGTTAACTAGAAATATCAATATCTGTTCTTTCTAGATTTTGCCAATTGCTGTAGCTTTTAATTGCTTGGGCAAAATGAAACAAAAAATATAATTTTGTTTTGGATGCCTCTATCTCACCTTTCACATGAAATGTACAAGCAAATTCAATTTGAAATACATTGTGAATCCAATAACTATTTAAAACCTCCCCTGTTGATCTGTGTCTGTGTCATCACGATCTTGTGCTAGATTTTTGCATTAACCTCTTCAAAGCCTCCTTCCTTTCTCTTTTCCCCATAATTCATCTACTATATTTTTCATATTAGCTAGAGTGTGAACTTTCCAAAACTGAAGTTAGATCAAATCACATTGCTAAATACTATTCCCCACTAGCTTCTGCTCTCACAAAAAAAGCCAAAAATTTTTACATCAAACTCCACCTGATCTTCCCACTCTTGAAAATCTAACCTCAGTTCCTACTCTCATCTCCCTCACAAATACCTTTACAGCTTGCTATGACATTATAGTTTGTGACTCCAAATCCATGAAGGAATTTACTCCTGTTGTATATTGATAGTATTAAGATTAAAAACTTAACCTAATGTAGTATTTATAGATAGGACTCATAAGAAATTATTAGGATTAGAGAGTCATCAGGTTGTAGTCTCTGTTATTGAATCTTGGTTGCCCTATAAGAAGGCTGACAGAGACCAGACATAGCCATACATGCTTGCTCTGCCAGCCTCTTGTAAAGTGGTGACATGTACCATCTGGCTAAAAATACTGAAAATATTTTAATAATAACCAGGAAAGAAATTGTTAGGATGATAATCATGTAAAATAATTTGAAAAACAATAATATCTATACTGATTAAAATGTAGAAGGCAATTTCTTCATTGAGGCCAATGGGTATTCCAAGGTGAAAATATGATTTGACGTCAAATGCCATGGGGAGTTTGAAATGACTATGAACAGGTTGTACATAATTATTTTGTATGAATATATTAATATTTTAAATAGTTCTAATAGAATTTAATTTTGATAGATTTAATTCTCACTGTATTATGTATGTCTGAATGTAGTTGGAATTCATATTTGGCTTTCTCATACATCAGCAGATGCACTATTTGCATAAGTAGGATGTTATATGTGGGCTTGTGGTTTTGAATACCTCTAGATTTATGGAACCAAATGATGTTTCATGCAGATGGAAGAAAATTGATGATCTAAAGGAATGTCAGTATAAAGAAGAGTTAATTTAGTTCCATTTAAATATAGCAAATGTTCTCACAGTTATTTTAATATGATTTTGAATATATGAATTGATTCCTTCATTCATAGATGTATAAATCTTAAGCAGAAAATTTTAAAAACAAATAAATGGTTTTAATGCTTAGAAATCTTCAAAAACCAATCATGAAAAAATATAAATGTAATATATTTTTAAAGATTTGTTTGTTTCTGACTTTATTCAATTTGGATAGCATTTTGAAATCTTTGGTAATTGTATATTAATTTTTACCAAAAGTATGGATATTATCTGTGAAAACAATAAATATGAATTATGTTAAATAATTTAATTTGAAGTAAGCAAAATGACATGCTTACTACTTTTTTCAGGTTGTATGATATTGTTATATATTTCTTTGTCATAAAAATACTTTCAGGAAATAAATTTGAAAGTTCAGTTTCCTATTTAAAATGTGATACTGACACATTTATATTAAGAATTTTCATGTTATTAAATTAGAGATAAACGTTGCAGTCAAATGAGCATAGCTTTGATCCACATATTCTTGAATTTGCAAAACAAAAACAACTCTGTTAACTCAGTTTTCTCACTGACATTTAAATGAGTGATAAAACCACCTCATAATTGTGTGAAATATTCTATTACATATTCATATATATTTGTATGACTTTTGTGCAGTCATATATAAAATGTAAATATTGAATATTATTATAATTATATACTTATGTGTGTATATATATCCCTGCACACATAATACATAATTAGTGTGGTCACAAATAACCATAACCTTAGTAAAAATCAATATGTAGTTACCAGAGTTCGCTACACTATATACATAAACTGAATTCATAAATATACATAAACAATTTTCCACTTTGAAGTAATTTATAGCCTAGAGATGGAGACAGATAAATTAGAATGTAGTTATGTAGGGTTTTATAAAGGGCAGTCTGAGTTGAGGGAGGTGTGTGAGGTATGTAAAGAGGACATGGGGTTTGGACAAATCTGACTGTTTGAAAACAGATAACAATTTAAAAGTAAAATGGGAAAAAGATTAAAACAAGGTTGTGCATATGGAAAAAACAATTTTCTGTACTTCTACAGCTGCTGCAGATTAGGTAGGAAGAGCAACAGATAAGATGAAGGTACAGATAGGTGGCACTTTTGTGTGTCACAAAAGGGAATTTAGAGTTTATCTTGTGGGACAATGATTATATATTTTATTTAAAAATAATTCTTCTGTTAGCCAGGTAGATAGTATGTTTGAATGGGTTAAGATAGGAAGTGAGAACACCAGTTAGTTCATTATTGTCATTTATTTATCACAAAGATGAATTTCTGAGCAGTGTATATTATGTTGACAAAAAATAGAAAAACAAAAAAATTATCTTAAAATCATTTTATAACTTAACTCTCAATTTGAAATTTACATTCATATTCTTTTAATTCTGTGTTATATTTCAAAATAAAAACATGACCAAAATACATCATTAATTTTAAAAGAAATAATTTAATAAAAATAGATATAGTTGCACATATTTTATTCAAAGTTATGGCTGAAGCTCCATATTTTATTTTATGTTTTGAGAAGTTTTGATGTGCCTTAATTATTTCTAAATTTTATAAGCTGTATTCAGGCGACTACATCAGATCTATTTTATGAGACAGAAAACTGATCAAGGTTTTGCTGTTTGTATAAGGAGCATCATTTGGGCTGTAGGTGAAAAATTCATGCACTTAATAATGATTTTAGAGATGTCTGAACAATAAGTGCCATATGTGCTATCATTAAATTTAGCATATCAATCACTGTCCATATTAACCATGTCTTTATGAATTCCTAGAACATTTAAAACATTTTTTTATTCCATTGTGTCTATACAAATGTCAATATGTGTAATTCTGAAGGTTAAAGACTATTCAGCAAACAACACTGTCTTGATTTTAATGACAGAAAATGCAGCAAAGATATGTGTGTTTTACAATCCAATCCAAAGGTATCTACATTTTTTACTTACTTAATATTTTATTATGCAATATTTTGAACATACTCTGATCTGCCAATTTTATTGCTATATAGCATTTGTTTCAGATATTTTTGTCATTAAAAACACTTAAGGAGAAAATGATCATAATTAATTGATATCAGTGAAACTCCACATCATGTACAACCACAAAAATGGGATCCTAATTAGAATAAGTTATACTCCATGTAAGTATGTCAAATTACACTTTACTGTTATGTATATGTAAAAAGAAAAAGTTTTGAAAGATGAAATAAAGAAAGTAATTCATAATAATGGTTTTGGTACTTTACTGCGTACCAAAATCAATGTATCAATTACTTTTGTATTATTTTATCAATTAAAATCTTGCCAACAGCAAAAATATTGACTGATCATTATATCTTAATATCCATTAATACAGGCTATAAAAGAATTTAGATGAAAACAGCTGTGGGAAAGTGTTATTTGACTAAGTCTGTACTTAGATGAAAATTTGTAACTTTAAATTAAACTGTTACAAGGACAAAATAAGAATGAAAATGTATATTTTTTTCAGACCAAGGAATGAAAAAATATATGACTAATCAAAGTAGAAAAAAATTAATAGTAAACAAGACAAAGGGTGACCACTTTCTCCTTAAGTGTCTTTTGGTCACAGAGACAAATCACCTGAATAAAACATCTAGACTTGCAAAATCAAAGTAGGGACTAATCCTGTAGGAAAAAAGCAAAATAATTTATATAAGTCTAGTAATCGTTACCAGGTGTGTGTCTTCTCATTGAATGAAATGAGTTTTTACAGGTCAGAATATTAATCTCTTACATTATTTTCAAATTTATAAATTGTTCCTGCAGTTGTCAAAAATGCTATCTCTTCCAATATGTGCTATCTTTTTAACCACTAAAAAAGGTTTTAGCTTTTTTTGGTTCTGGGGATTGACCTCAGGGGCATTTGACCACTGAGCCATATTCCCAGCCCTATCTTGTGTTTTATTTAGAGACTGGGTCTCAAAGAGTTGCTTAGTGCCTCACCATAGCTGAGACTGGCTTTGAACTCGTGATTCTACTGTCTCAGCTTCCCAAAGTGCTGGGATTGCAGGTGTGCACCACCGTGCCCAGCTAGCATTTCTTTACTGAAGAGATTAGGCCATTCTTCCAAAGTCATACATTAATTTGTCTTGTTACAAGGATCAGATATTTTTATATCTTGCATACCTAAATTATCATCAATTAGAACATGAAAATGCCTAGCATTTTAGAATTATGTCCAGGGAGGTATGTATCTTAATTTTCATAATATATTGTCCATATGTTTACTTTTGTTACACAATTCTAAACTTTATTCTTAATTATTCAATACTATTATACAATCAAATGTCTAGTATCCAAAATTCATTTTTGAAAATTTTTTAGTTGTAAATGGACAGAATATCTTTATTTATTTATTTTATATAGTGCTGAGGATTGAACCCAGTACCTCACACGTGTGAAGCAAGCATTCTACCACTGAGCCACAACCCCAGCCCCTCATTCTTAAATATTATATTTATTTTGTATGTCTATTTGGAGAGTTATAGAGTTTTTTTAAGTTTTATTGTGGCAAAATTTATAGACAATCACATTCTCCAATTTCTAGAGCATAATTTGGTCAGTTTGGGCAAATATATATTATTCTAGCCACCACTACAATCATGACATGGACAATTTTCTCAACACACAAGTTTTCTTGATTCTTTTTCCCATGCCCTGGAAACTATTTATCTGTTTGTTAAACTTACAGTTTTGTGTTTTCTAGGAATTCATATAAATAAAATTAAGTTGTATGTAGTATGTTTACTTGCTTATTTTATAAGTCATTACTTTAAAAAAATTCCTCCGTGGTATTATGTGTGTATTGGAAGATGGTTCCCCCTTGAGTATCTTGCATTTCTATAAATCTTGTGTAAAATCCAAACTCAAAATGGAGTCGCTCTGGCTCAGGCCTGCATGTATGTGCTAACCTGATTTTTGTGCTTCTGTGATTTAATCCTATGCTTGCTTCTCACGGATGAGGCCAAACCACAAGCTGCCAGACCCCCTGGCTAGTGACCTAAAGTTCCAGGAACTGAAAGGGGGACATAGGCAGCACCTTCATGGTTGAACTGTAAATAACTATAGGTTGAATATTTGCCAAATCCTGCTTTCCCAAATCATGTAACTCACCCACCCTATAATAACCTCTGAAACCCTCATTTCAGGGTCACTCTTAGAAAGAAAGAAGACCAATCGATTGGTCTGTGTACCTATTTCCTCAATAAACTTTGCTGCTTCTGCAGAGTTGTCTGGGCTGCACTTCTTGGAGAGAAGTGCGGGTTGGATGCACTACAAGCTGAGTTGTAAGATGAACTTGATCTATTCAATCTTTTAAAAGGATATTTGTATAGCAAACAGTTTTGGAACATGATCACTTTTGATTACTTTCTTCTACATTGAAAGATACTAGTTGCCTCTGAAAACAAGATAACAGTCATATTGATGGCTCATTCTAAGAGATTCAGATTGTCTATGCTAAGAGCTCCTTTTCTATAAAATAACATTCTGTATAGGCCTTCCCCTGGACACATCCCAATTGTACCACAGAAATTGGATGGAAGAGGTATCAAGAAAACTTGTGATGCAAATATTCTGATCCATATACCATTTGTTGTGCAATGAGTAATAAACTGCATTTTTTTTTTAAGCAAGTAGCCTCGTGTCTTTTTCTATCCTCCCAGAAATTGTGATGGATTTACTTGTTAGCTTGAGTATCTTAAAACTCATATACTTTTAAGGTCTTGAGTCTGTTTCAGAGTACTTCATTCATTTTTATTGCTAAGTATTATTTTATTGTATACCACCTTTTATTAATCCATTCACCATTTGGTTGAAATTTGATTGCTATGCATCAATACAAATTGCATACCGAAATGTTGATATTTCCATGAATATATTGTTTCTCTACTTTTGTCCAAGTACCTAGAAAGTCATCTGGGAAGTAATTCCTTAGGAACATAAGCAATTACAATAATGCTTTAGAAACTGAATTAGAGTCAGGTAATATCTCCGGGGGAAAAGCGACATAATGCAAAACAAAACAAAATGGGAAGATTGAGAAGGTGATCTAGGAGAGATTAATTTGGTGCTAAAAATACTACAATAAAAAGAATACTTCTATGAATTAAATCATAGTCAATGGAAAAAATAGCTAAAAATTTAAAGTTAATTTACCTTTAACACAGAAAACTGAGTATGAGGGTAATGTGACAGGGACATATAACAGTGGGGCAGAATGAAATAAACATCGAGAATTTGATTTTGGCATTAATATTTTTGCAGTCTACTTGTATCTGCTGGTATTTTATTTAATATAATAGTATAAGAATATTATTTTAAGCTCTTTATTTTATTTGTATTAAATTTATCAGAAGCCCCCACTAATATTTATTTGTACCCAATATGAACTCATATGTTAAAAATATTCAGTGACACTATTTAAGATCTGAGAAATAGTACATATGAATATAGCAATTACTATGTTGTATAACATTTTTTTACTTTACAGATTTTTATGTGGTTTAAAGTTTGCTGTTATGAACCTAGGTAGTATATATTTTGAATTATAATTTTATTTTATTTTATAAACTAAACAATTTATATCTGTAAGTATTTTGAAAACAGGTTAGCCTTAAGAAAAGGTTATCTTAATAAAAAATTAAGATTTGTTTTCAATTTCATGAAACAGATAATATTTTAAATACTTTTTACTCAAAGTCTCTTTGAAAAAAATTTCTAAAGTTGATTCCTAGATGCCTAAAATAAATAATCTAAACAAATAGTAAAATATGTGACATCATTTTTTAAATTAAATATTTAAATCTCTTTTCTCACTGATTTTCTTATCAAAAGAAATATTCAAAGATTTGAAGAGATGCTTTTGAATACTGTGATATCTTCACAATAGCCCTAATTTCTATGTAGTGAACTATTCATTTTACCATAACAATATACTATATATTCACATTGAGCACAAATCTTGTTTCATGGATAAAACACAAGAAACTTGCCTGGGTGTGAACAAGACTACTTTGTAAATGACTCATAGTTGTCTTCATGTTTGTAAGTAAATTTTGCTGTAGTAAAATAGCAACTGCTATGTAGAAAATGATAGTGTCTAGAGAATTCTCAGAATCTAAACTTTATTTTCTTTTATTTATTTTTGATTATAAAGCAAGAATACCTTATAAAGTATGTATGTAATATAAATATATATGAAAGTATATTCGGATTTTCAATGTTTAATTGGTACATTGTAATCATACATAATGGTGGGTCTGTGACATAATTTGCACAATTTTATTCCCCAGTACTTTCATTTTCCCTCATATTCTCTCTCTGCTTGATCCTCTTCCTCTACTCTACTGGCCTTCTTTCTATTTATTTAAAAATTTTACATTATAATAATACATAAAATTATAATTCATTGTTACATATTCATACATGAGAAAGCATAATTTGGTTAATTTCATTCCCCAATTCCTTCTCATTCTCTCCCTTTCTCCCTTCTCCACAATCCTCTGCCTCTACTGTACTGATCTCCCTTACAAACACAAAGACTAGGCATGGAATCACCATATGATCCAGTTATTCTACCCTATTGTATTTATCCAGAAGAACTAAAATCTGTAGTGCATTTCATAATAGCCAACTTATGGAACCAGCCCAGGTGGTATGAATAGGTGAATAGATAAAAAAATGTAGTATATACACACACTAGAGTATTAGTCAGCCATAAATAAGAATGAAATTAACTTATTTGCTGGTAAATGGATGGAACTGGAGAATATCATGCTAAATGAGAGAGGGAGAGTTCACAAAATAGTTTATATATTTTAAAAAATTCTTTATTATTAATCACTTTTTCCTAGATAGTAAATTATTGGGATTTTTATTTTGTTCATTATATTTCTAGCACCATCTATTTTTTTGTTTTTGTTTGTTTCTTCATTTTTTAAATTATACATGACAATAGGATTTATTTTGACATAAATATAAAGCATAAAATAAAATTTATTCTAATTCAGTCCTCATTCATTCCTCTTCCCTTCTTATCCTCCCTCACCCTTTTCCCTTCCCTATACTCTACTGATCTTTCTCCTATTTACTTGTACATTTTTTAAATTAGTGTCTTGTGTATATATATATGATGGTGAGATTCATTGTGATGTTTCCATAAAATGCACACAGGAAAGTCAGATCAGATTCATTCCACTGTCCTTCCCTATACTATGCCTCCTCCCTTTCCCCTTTTTTTAATCCATGCATCATTCTTCTTTTATACCCCCATTATTTTGCATTAGCTTCTACATACCAGAAATTATTTGACCTTTGAATTTTGGGGACTGGCTTATTTTCACTTAGCATGATAGTCTCCAGTACCATCCATTTACCAGCAAGTGCCACAAAGTCATTCTTCTTTATGGCTGATTAATACTTCCTTGCATGTATATGCCACATTTTTTTAATCCACTTCTCTGTTAAAGGGCTCCATAGCTTGTTTATTGTGATTTGTGCTGCTATAAACATTGATGTGGCTACGCGACTGTAATATACTGATTTTAACTCCTTTGGATATATACTGAGGAGCTGGATAGCTAGGTCACATGATGGTTCAATTCATAGTTTTCTGAGGAATCTCCATACTGTTTCCAGACTTGTTGCACCAATTTGGAGTCCCACAACAATTTCCCTTTCCCTCGGATCCTCACCAACGTTTATTGTTACTTGTATTCTTGATAATTGTCCTCCTGATGGGAGTGAGATGAAATCCCAGGGTAGTTTTAATTTGCATATCTCTAATTATTAGAGATGTTGAACATTTTTTTTCATATAATTGCTGATCACTTGGATTTCTTCTATTCAGAAGTATTTATTTCCTTTGCCCATTTATTGATTGGGTATTTATGATTTTTTTGATATTGTTTTTGAGTTCTTTTTATATCTTGATTATTAATGCTCTATTTAAGGGGAAGGTAGCAGAGTTTCTCCCATTCTTCATGTGATTATTTCCTTTGCTGTGAAGAATCTTTTTAATTTGATCCATCCTCTTTACTGATTTTTTTTACTTTACTTCTTGCACTTTAGGAGTTCTGTTAAGGAAATCAGTTCCTGAGATAACATGTTGGAGTGTTGTGCCTACATTTTCAGATGCAGGGTTTCTCATCTAATTACTAGGTCTTTGATCCACTTTGAGTTTTGTGCAGGGTGAGAGATAGGAGATAATCTTCATCTTCATTCTACTACATATGGATTTACAGTTTTATCAGCATCAATTGTTAAAAAGGATATCTTACCTCCAATGTATGTTTTGACACCTTTGTCAAGTATCACATAAGTGTATTCATGTGTGTTTGTCTCTGTGTCTTCTGTTCTACTCCACTGGTCATCATGCCTGTTTTTTCAGTATCATGCGGTTTTTATTTGTATAATTTTTAGTATAATTTGAAGTCTGGTATTGGATGTCTCCTGCTTCTCTTTTCTCACTAAGGATTGCTTTGGTTATTCTAATATGTAGTATATATTAGAAATTTGTTTTTGTAAAAGTTTGAATTTTTGGCAACAAACTAATGGATCATTTTATCAGACTGACTGAAACCAAACAATGGATAGCTAGAACTGGTCCTGTGTAGTTTCTAGAATCACAAATTTACAGAAAGAATAAAGCACCACAACCTCCAAACCGTAACATAAGAATCTCCTGAAAATTATCAATCAGGTGTTTAATTACTCTATTTTATTCTGTTGTTTTTCTCAAATACTAATCTCTAGAAAAGAGGATCTGGTTTAGTACAACATTATGGGAGCTGTTAGAATAATAATTTAAAAAGCAGTTACCTAAATATATAAAGAAAGAAAAAGTGAGGTTCAGGAAAGCAATAATGGGGGATAAAAAACTACAATTATCTAGTTCGTTCATCATGTAGAAAAAATAAACATGTTTAGAGTATAACCACATTGTTTTAAATTTTGATTTATTCCTTTTCTCTGAATATAAATCTGTAATATTGAAGCATAATGAAAGTAAAACCATTCAGTAGTAACATTCATTTATTCTTCATGGTGTCCAGAAGCTTAAGAACACTAAGACAGGATTTCTGAATTTTAGAATCTCAAGAGCTATTTGTAAAATTATATATGTAAACAGACTATTTTAATATATTACATTGTACTCCAAAGCCAAGTTGTATAGAAAATTCAAAACCTTTTTAGTCATAATTGAGTAACATATTTCCTGGAGAGATGTGCATGTCCTTGTGTGGAAAATGAAGGGTGAAATATGTTGTAAACAGACCAATATCTTCAAAGCCATAAAGTCATAAATAAATATTGAAGATTTTGAAAGTTAGTGATAACTTCTATGTAGATAATTGTAGGGGAATTGAAAGTATCATATTTAAGTTTTAACTTGAAGTCAAATTTTGTTGGACCTTGTTATGATCTGAATTGAGCCTCCTTAAATTCATATATTATAGTCCTAACAATCAGTACCTCAAAATGTGATTGTACTTAGATAAAGAGTCCTTATATAAACAATTAAGTTAACCTGAAGTCATTAGGGTGGGCCCTAATCCAATATGATATGTGCCCTATACAAGGAGGACATCAGGATACAGGAAAATGAGATAATACCATGTAAAGACCCAAATGAGAAAATGGCCATCTGTAAGTCAAGGAGAGAATCATTAGAAAAATTCAACCCTACTGATAACTTGATCTCAAATTTTTAGTTTCCATCACTATGAACAAAATTATTTTCTCTTGTGCAAATCACCTTCTGTGTGGTGCTTTATTATGGCAGACTTAGTAAGCAAATATAGACATATTCCAAATCTTAGGAAGATGATCTTTTCCCATGAATGGCAAGTGCAGTGATGTAGTTGGTATGATTTTAAAATATATTTTTATACATACTTGTTTTCTAGAATCTGTTCAAATGTGTTAAATTTTAAATATGCTCATTATATAATCTCCCTTTCTATCTCTGAGTGTGTCTGGATGCCAATTTGTGTCTCATGATACCACTCTCTCTCCTCTGTTGAAAAATCTTAGAGTATATCATCATAATTTTTTCTTTGCCTTATACTTTTGCATAATTCATTTTCTCTCCCTAAATTTAATGCTATTGTTTTGATATAGCTTCATATGTTCTCCATTCATATGTTTAAATTTAATTCCCATTGTGAAATATCAAGAGGATTGGAACTTAATCTCACTAAGGTCTTTAAAGATGAGGACTTGGTGGAAAAGAAAGATGTGGGAGTCTCATGGAAATCCAAGGGAAATTAGTAGAGTAGAGGAAAGGGACAAAGGGGAGAGAGGTAAGAGAAAGGGGAAATACTGGGAAATGATATTGGCCAGGTTATATTATTATGTGTGCATGTATAATGTGTAAGAGTGAATCACACTATCATGTACAAATAGAATAGGCCAATAAAACTATGAAAAAAACGAAAATAAATTAGATCATTACTGACAGTTTTGTAAAGAGAGAGAAAGATATACCAGAAGATACAGATGTCCACATGTACTCTTCCTGTCTTTTTCCATAGGATGTCCTGTACCATCTATGTACATGTCTTGTACAGTCTGCCAATCAGAAGGCCTCACTAGAGGCAGCCTCTTGACCTTGGACCTACAAACCCATGAACCAAAATAAACTTATTTTCTTTATGAAGGTGCCTGCCTCAAGAATTTCTTTAGCCAGGTGCCATGGCACATGCCTATAATCCCAATAGCTTGGGAGGCTGAGGCAGGAGCATCATGAGTTCAAAGCCAGCCTCAGCAAAAGTGAGGTGCTCAACATCTCAGGAAGACCTTGTCTCAAAAAAAAAAAAAATACAAAATAGTGTTGGGGATGTAGTTTAGTGGTTGAATGCCTCTGAGTTCAATTCCTGGTATCCCACTTCCAAAAAATGTTTTTCTTTATAGCAATACCAATGGACTAATGCAGTTATGTTTCTTTAACTTTTGGATAGGAGAGTAATATTTAACTTTGACTTGTATATATGAAACTCTACATGCATAAATTAGAAGATAAAGGTCACTAGTTTTCAATTTAATAAGCAAATTGGGAAAAATCATTCTGAATTCACTAATAGAGGCAAATATTAATCATCAAAGACATGTATGACCTTATGCATTTCTGAGTACTGCTCTTTCAGAATCATACGACTTTTTATACAAAAGTATTACTTGTTTTGTGTATTTTTTTATGAAGCCTGAATTTTAATGTCATCACAATATGTATATGCCAATGTTTCTTAACTCAGGTAGGACTTTGGAATTGCTAGAAAAGCTTGTTAGAGTATTGGATCCTCAAATATAATTTTCAAGTTTTTGGGTGGTATACTTCTCAAGGATTTTGATTTAACAGGAATGATGAAGAGTCCAAACATGTATTTTTAACAACATCAACAGAAAATTTTTCATTGTAGGATGAGAATTAATGACTTAAAAAGCTTGTCTCATTTTGTTGTAGCCCTGTATTTATGATTATATAAAATAAACTATTGCTTGGTGGTATTCACTAAGTATTTTAACTTCTTCAGATCAATGTGTTACAGTCGTATTATGATAAGACTGTAAAAATTCTTTGGATCCAGGCGTGGTGGTGCAAGCCTGTAATCCCAGCACTTAGGGAGGCTGAGACAGGAAAATTGTGAGTTCAAAGCCAGCCTCAGCAATGGTGAGGCACTAAGCAACTCAGTGAGACCCTGTCTCTACATAAAACACGAAATAGAGTTGGGGATGTGGCTCAGTGGTCGAGTGCCCCTGAGTTCAATCTCTAGTACCAAAAAAAAAAGAAAATTCCTTGGAAATTTAAAAATGTTATGAATATGAAAGATAATTTTTAGAGTTTTGTATTTTAAGAGCTATAAATTTACATTTATTATTATCTTTTAAAAACTAGAAGTTTTTGTTTTATTTTAGTTTCAGTCAATCAACAGTTACTCTTGGTAGACTTTTTGCTAAACAACTCTGAAAGCTTGGATGTGTACTTAGAAACAGAAATTTTTATAAAAGTTTTTCTATACTTCATCCTTTATTACAATATAAAGTTATGAAACTGCAGGAGACAAGAGATATGGACATATAGTATTTCATTGAATGCAGTAGTGGGCCACAAATTTACATAAACAGGAGTGGCAACTCAATTTCTCTAGAAATTGGCAGCCTATCTGTAAGAGAACCATTTTTACAATAAATATATTGCTCAAATAAGTGTTGATAGTAGCTTTCTGGTAGTTGAGGAGATTTAATGTGATGAACAGGAAAAACATATCATCAAAATAATGTATATATTTTTATAATTACTTTATTATTAATATTTTTATAATGTATACATGTACTTATTTTCACATTTAGCATTTTGTTCTTACAATTCTTAATTCTTGGCGACTCCACTTAGTTTAAAAAAGTAAGTCATAAAATGTTAATGAATTAAAACATTATATTTTCAATATTATAAAAAATTTGCGTGTGTCTTATGTTAGAAGGTTTTGGATTAAATACCCAAATTGTATCACTAAAGTTATGCTATTGGACAAGAATTTTAATGAAATGTTGCAGTCCACACAGTTTATCTACTTGTAGATTTGGTCTGAAAATAAAGGTATTTGGTCTAAGTAAACCCTTGCATTTATAATAGGCAAAATATGCATGACAGACAGAACTCTAACCACCATAGAGTGAAATGATGAGCCCATGTACCTGTGTGTCATTGGCAGCAGAAATTAATAGTCAGGTTTGGGCATAAAAGTGCATGGTAGATGAAGACAGTGATATGAGAAAGTAAGGTAACAATCAAACTCTTAAGTATCTCTGGTTATTCAGTCAATTTTGATTCCTTCTTCTTTAATGGATTATGAGAGAGGTCTATCATTATGATGTAGCTGTACATATATGGCAATTTTTCTTTGGTTGGTACACATATTGAAATGATGTTTTTTAAACTTATAAAAATAACTGTCTTAGTTTATATTTTTTGGTTTTTATGTTCCCTAATCCAGCATTAACAAAAAAGTTTCCCATTCTATCTTCTATCTCTTTCTGCCTCCCCACAATTCATACAAATAAAGTATACTAAACATGGAAAATGTAACAAAGCAAGTCCTAGAAATATAATTATTCATAGACAAAAGGAGAGGTCATATCTGTAGTTTATGTCCAAGGAGTCCTGAGTAAAAGCAATAATTACTTCAAGACCTTAGTTTTGTTTTATTTCTATAATTATTGCAAGCTAGTTCAAAAACATATACCACTTAATATTTCTTTCTTCAAAAATGGGCATTTTTTTGTGTAAGATTATGAGAAGGAGAAAGCTAACTAAGGAATAAAGCAGCTACATTCTTACATGTATTATATATGAAAGCACATTATAAAACTATTAAATGCTAAATGGAAGTGAATTTCCAACTAAAACCAATAGCATTTTTTCTCCTTTCTTCTTTCATCTTACATAAACTCAAATTTAATGTCAGAGTTCAAACAAAATGTTCTGCATGTTTATTCTTTATCCTAGTTGATCTTTTCCCTTTTTGATTGCCCAGAACAGGGGAATACCCATACAATAAAGTGTAATAAAAATCAATGTTCCAATATCACCTAGTTTTGAAGGTGGAAAACATTTTAGAAATTCATCAAGAGCATATAACCAAGGAATACATACTTTACAAATTCATCACACTAAGATTTTAAAGTAAAAGATATTGGAAACAGTATTTCTGTATTTAAGTATAAATTTATTAATACAAATGTTTATTTATTTTAGGAATACTAGGCATAAAGATTTTTAAGAGCTGGGCGTGGTGAGGCATGCCTGTAATACCAGCAATTTGGGAGGCTGAGACAGCCTCAACAACGGGGAGGCACTAAGCAACTCAGTGACACCGTGTCTCTAAATAAAACACAAAATAAGGCTGGGGATGTGGCTCAGTGGTCGAGTACCCCTGAGTTCAATCCCTCTATCAAAAAAAAAAAAGATTTTTAAGGTCCTATAATATCAATCATTATTAATTAGTTATCATTATTTTGTTAAGTCAATTTAGCTTAAAAAGATAATTTGAGTTCATGAAGTATTTTATGAACCATTTTATGAATGCTTTCATATCCTATAAAGAAGCAACATTATTTTCTTATGACTTTTTTTTAAGATCTATCATAGGATGTAGTATTCTTATTTTGTGAACATTTCTCAGTATTTCTCTTCTATTGTATTAGTGAGGCCAGGATTACTCACTATCAAATCACAAGCCTTTAATTAGTCCAAATCTCTTTTTGATTGAAAACTTATTACAAATAATTATTACAAGTTTTACCTGTTTTTAGCTCAGATTTACAGGTTTAAAGGAATATAATGTATGAACATCTTTGAAAATATTTCAAGAACATTATATAGAAATGGTAAAAAGTGAATATTTTTGTTAGAATTCAAAGAATATGGTCTAGTGTGAATAAAATATCCATATAGAGGCTGAATATATGATAAAACAAACCTCATTAGAATGTATTATAAATATATTAATCCACAGTAAATTCATATTTGAATGATTTTGAATTCTATAACATCTGCATCACAGTGTCATCCTAGTCCTGACTAGCATGAATAGGCATGTTGCATAGCATGCATTTGATAACAAGAAGAAAGACCTTAAAAGAATTCATTCCATGTCATGCGATCTTTCTGGTGTCAAAGAATTAACTGACTACCATCATCTGGCTACAAAGGTCTTATGCTGTTTTCTCTTCCCTTGCTGTCCCATACGCAAAATGTGATCTTTATTTATCACATGTTCCTTCAAACCTGAGATATGATGTTTTCTCTACTGCCCAGAATATTATTCTCAAGATTTTCTGACTTCTTTACATATTACCTCCACTAAGACCTCCTCCCTAAATAGCCCATGAATGTTAGCAACTATCATGGAATGTCAATTCAATCATATTTCCCACTTTAAAGTCATCTACACTTTTTCAAGTAATCTTCTTAAGTTGTTCACCTGTTTATTTATTTATATAACTTGTATTTGCCTTTGCTCAATAACATGGAAGCACTAAAAGGGACCTCATATCTCTTATCACCTATTAGGGGAGGTGCCAATAATAGTAGCTGTCATATAGTAAGTTCTTTCTAAAATATTGGTTTAATGTTGCAATTACATATTTTAAACATATGTAATATTTAAAGAATAAAATCAATTTCTCTAAGATATGTGCAATCTATAGCACATTGTTTCATTTTCAGATATCTGCTGTCATTTCTAAAACTATTACTTTATCTGGAGGAATTTTGCCTTCAATTATGCTATCGATTATTTAAGAGTATAGAACAGATTTTATCTGGCATAAGGCAAATTACACTAAGGTAATCATTTATATGATCTAGTTTTTGTTCAATATTTGCAATTATTGAAACTGCAAATATGGATTTCAAATCTATTATTATAAAATATGTATTTAATATAGTTTTTATATTTAAGACTATTTTTCCCAGCATTTTTGCTACCATGACAAAAAAGAACTGAAAAAAGAATTAGAGAAGAAAAAATATACTTTGGGTTTCATGGTTTCAGAGGCCTCAATCTATAAACTGTTGACTCCATTCTGGGGTGCCTAATGTGAGGAAGAACATCATGGTGGAAGTGTGTGGCAGAAGAAAGTAGCTGGGGATATTGCTTCAGGAAGCTGAGAGAGAGCTCTGCTCAGCAAGAACAAGCTATAAATTTAAAAGGCATGCCTCCAAGAACCCACTTCCTTCAGTCACACACTACCTGCCCACAGTTACCACCAAGTTAATTCCTACCAGGGGATAAATGCCCTGATTGGGTTAAGGCTCTTGTGACCCAATCTTTTCATCTCTAAACTTTCTTGCATGGTCTCACACATTAGCTTTAGGGGACACCTAATCTAGATCATAACATTTCTTCTCTGGCCCCCAAAAGCTTATGCCCATCTCACAATACAAAAAACATTTAATTCATTTCCAAGAGTCCCCACAGTCTTAACAGTTCAAGCATTTCTCAAAAATCTAAATCCGAAGTCTCCTCTGAAATGATGCAAATTCCCAGGATAAAAAAATATCAAATCAAGTTATATATATCCAATATGTAAAGGCACTAAGTAAATATTTCCATGTGAATAAACAGGGGTATAGAAAGAAGAGATATAACCAAATCAAGATTGAAATTCAGCTGGACACACAAGTTCTGTAGCTTCACATCCAGCACATGGAGCACATGGCATCATGTTGTTCTTTCCAAAAGACTTGTGTAGGTAGCTCTGCCACTATGGCTTTGCTGGTTATAATCCACATGGTCTCTCTGTTGGCTTGTCTGTGCTCAATTCCCTCAGCTTCCCTCAGCAGATGTTCCAGGGTACTGTTATTTGTTAATCGTGAGAGGCTCCACTGAAGCTTCAGCTTTTTCATCACATCTCCTTGCATTGGCCTAGCAGGGGCAATCCACAGGGACTCCATCCTTCCCACACATTGTCTGGCCTCCTAATCTTTCCTTTTAAATCTCAGTGGAAACCTCCATGACTCCCTAACTTCAGCATTCTGTAATCCTGAAGAACAAGATCCAGGTGGTTGGCCAATGTCTGCTACTAGGTTGAGCAGTAGTTGCAAAACTGAAATGGTGTGATATTCCTTGCCTAGCCCTGCCTGGCTAAATCTATGTATTTCCTGCCTTTGTCTCACAGTACCCTCTTTTCTTTTAGAAAAGTTTTTATGTACCTAAGCCCCTCTTCTTCTGAAGATGAAAATTTAGACAGACAGGAAAGTTTTGTATCTTCCTCAGAGTCAATTTTACAATGAACTTGTTTTTCTTTACCAACCTCAGTTTCTCAAATTTTATGGTTGAGCAGCAAGCAGCAGAACTTATGAATTTCAATAACAGGATGGTTATATTTACTTTTAAATATTTTATTTCAGTATTATCTTATAAATTTTTTGCAATTTTGCAATTTTCCAGGGGGATATCTGTGTTATTTGTGTAGTTGCAAATGACAGGCAAAGTAGAAAGCAGATTTTTAAATTATTGCCTGGTAACATATGCTTGGTAGACTGTTATAATTTCTTACGGATTATGTATTTTCCTTAATTCTTTAAATAATTAAATAAAATTTTCTTATACAATACATAGAAATGAAAGACTCCATTTTTCATTCTTCCTTTCTTTTTCTTTCTTCTTTTTTGAGAGGGGGTGTGGATACGGAGGTTTGAACTCAGGGGCACTCAACCACTAAGCCACATTCCCAGCTTTATTTTGTATTTGTATGTTTTAGAGACAGAGTCTCACTGAGTTCCTTAATGTTTCACTATTGCTGAGGCTGGCTTTGAACTCAGCATACTCCTGCCTCAGCCTCCTGAGCCACTGGGATTAAAGGCATACACCACCATGCCTGGCTCTCATTCTTTCTTTCGATTAAGTTTGGTCATATAACTAAATTGTGTCAAATGACTAATAAGCATAAATCGCAAATGAGATCATCTAAGACATGTATCTTAAAAGAAAAACAGCTGCAGCATACTTCCAGCTATCACCTCCTCTTCCTGCACAAGACATCTTTGCAATATGTGCAGTTATAGTTATTTTTGCTATTTGATGTCTTTGATAGTAGAAGTCATATCCTACAAAAGGAAAAATGGAAGAGTCTCATGTTAACTATAGAAGCTATAACCTACCATTCTTACTGCCTGCCAGGTTTATTTTATGTGTGAGAAAAGTAATCCCTAAGATACCTTTAGTTTGGGTTTTGTATTACATGTACATAAATTGACAGAGTGAGTTGTAACTATTGCTTGTCATAAATGTACTCATAATTATTATTACTACTAATGATAATTTTGTTTAATATTTATTATGTTTGAATTAAATGTTTTTTAATATATAACACAAAATATGTAGCACTGAGAGAAAATTGAGTAAATATTTAGTTGAGATTCTATTAAAGCCCAGAAGTTGAGATAAGGATCTGTGGCTTAGATATTACTTTCCTACCAACCTTTGATGTTTAACAATTGTCCAAATAATGTTGCCTTAAATATAGAAGGAAGTAGAGACTACTCATGCTAAGTGAAATAAGCCAGTCTTCAAAAGTCAAAGGTTGAATATTTTCTCTGATATGTGGAAGCTAATCCAAAATAACGTGGGAGGTGAATACAAATAGTAGAAGAAAGATCAATGGAGTAGACAAAGGGGAATGAAGAGAAGGGGGTGGAGGATGGGATAGAGAAAGACAGTGGAATGAATCTGACCTCACTTCCACATGTCCCTATATGAATATACCATAATGCATCTCATCATCATGTACATACACAAGACATTAATTAAAAACAAAAAACTATAAGTAAATAACAGAAATATCAGTAGAGCAGAGAAAAGGGAATGGGGTGGGAGGAAAGGAGAGGAAGAGGAATTACTGGGGACTGAATTAGAACAAATTATATACTATGCTTTTATAATTATGTCAGACTATATTCTATTATCATGTATAACTGAAAAGAACCAAGAGAAAGAAAGAAAGAAAGAAAGAGAAATAAATAAATAAATAAATAAATAAGTAAATAAATAAATAAATCGCTGTGGTTTTAACAATAAAGTACACACACCTTAAAAAACGAATAGAGTTAAAATCATCTAGATTTCCCATATTCATATAGGATATGTATTTTTTAAATTAATAATAAATACAGAGGGAACATGGATTACTGGATTTGTAGGCCATTCCAATATTAAGTATGATTAGCAGCCCTTTTTATTGGGGAGATTCTTTTAAGGTGTGATTTTGTTTGTGTTCTCCCTGTTTCTCTATGGAATCCATTCTTCATTCTATTGCTCAACATCACTTTTTACTTTTCTCTCCTCCTTTTCCTATTCCCATGCTCATCTTATTTCTTGCCTTTGATTAAATGGATAGATATGAACTTTAAAATATGATTCAGGGGTTGATCTGTATTTCCATGTGTAACAATGTAAGTGTCCCTCAATGATGGCATAAATATATTGTCTTCAAAGATTATTTTAATAGAGTGTTAAAAAAATAAATCCTAGTTAGTATTTCACACCAATTTAGATATCCCTTACATCAAAGTAGATGTTCAAAAATAAGATATACCCTTCAACAATATCTGTTCAAAATCTGGGTTAGACCAAAACTATCATTTCAAAGCTACAATAAATTTGTTTATTCCCAAATGTTGTTGCTAGAGAATGTTACTTAAGGATAGTTTGAGGACAGAATATTCCTATGCTCTTAAAAGCCATTCTTAAAAACTCATCTTTTCATTATTATGGATTGCAAATCTAGAAAATCTGAGGAGCTAAACTGTTCAATAAAATACTGATCTCTCAGGAGCTATACTTTAATGAAATAATGAGAAATACTATTAGATATCATCTGATGATAAATACATCTTTGCCCAGACAATGTAAACATGAGAGAACTGCTTCATTACTCTGATTTCAAGAAGGATAATAACCCTACTCAGTAGAGACAAATATTAGTTTCTCCTGTTGTTTTTGATAGTACCAGTGATAAGGTTCAGAGAGAGGGGGTAGTAAGTTAGTAGCAATATTTTCTGTGAAGTCTACAAAGAAAGGATCAGAAGAAAATATTGAATTCATTTCAGGTATAAAGGAGTTGATCCAAACATTTGGCCTAATATAGTGGACTATATAGCTATGGACCAGCTGTGAGAAAAGACAATGAACAAAGTGAATGACAAGATTGAAATCTTAAGATGAATATTTGAGGGTCAATAATCTTTATTGTGAAGTACTCCATATTTTAAGTAAATCAACATAAACTTCTTTCTCTCTCCTTAGGCTTCTGAATCTTTAGAGGACAAAAGGAAGAACTACCGTGATGAGAGATTTAGTATGAAGTCTGAATAGAAAATTTATTAGAATTTTTTTTAGTATATGGATTTTGATTTATTTCTGCTCTAATTACAAATTCTCATAGGTTTGAGTGACCCTTAATTCTAGATTTTTACTCATAAAAATCTTACAGATTTCATTTATTTATGAAATAAAAATACACATAAGATTTTAATTATTACAATTAACAAAAATCATAATTCAATTGAAAAAATGTGGCATTGAAAATATTTGATTCTCTTTTGTTAGAGAAATTATTTACATACTGAAGTTGAACATTGATACTTCATTAACTATTTTTGATGAAACAATATATTTACTTTGCATACATTGCCTATTGTACATCTAACAAAAGTAAAATATATTCCTTAAAAATAATTTAATGACATATACAATGTAAAAGATAATTTTGGAAACAAAGTATTGGAAGCCTGAAATGTCTTGCATTTCTTAAGAGTCATATGCAGTTAGCATGTTATGTTGTATGCATCAAGGAATGAAATTTTATTTTAAAGCTGTTTTAAATCATATTGTTCTATGGGAAATTAAGGTCATACACAAGAGAGTACTTTGGAATAATAGGTAATCTATGAATACAGAAACCTGTCACAGTGTCCGTGGTGCCTTACAATCCTAATGGTTCCTCAAATATAAATAAAATAGAGGAGAGATGAAAGTTAGTATAGAAGTCATAAGTAATAAAAGTTAAAGTAAGGGATAAAGCAATTGCATTTCAGTAAAGTTTTAACAAATGAATAAAGCAAAAGAGTAGATGAGAAAATGCTGCAGCTTAGAAAGTAATTTGCCTTTTTGCCATTTCATTTCTATTTTATAATAGGTTTTGTGCCTCCATCCTTTCAATAATATATTCATTATACACTAAATTTGGAGCAGAGTTAGTAAAAGAATCTCTTAAAAATATAAAACAAAATTCCTTTTCATAGGATTTTTTAAGCTATATAAGGCTAGTATTAAGTCACCTAGAGATTCCTAATGCAATATTGAAATTAAATTTGGTCAAAAATATTTTTTTCTTTGCTGTTTCATTATTACCATACCAACACAGGTGGCTACATCATGCTCAACTATCTCAGATTCATTTTAATTGACTTCATTTCCAACACTTAGGAAAGACATGCTCTCTTTTAGTAATTATTAGTAATGCTCCAAAACAGAAAGCATAATAGGTCACCTCAGAAAGTTTAAGGTTTTGATGAAGCAGTACTCTCTCATGCTGGTGTATTCCTTTATATGTGTGTATGAGAAGCTAAACAAATACTTCCATTAATTAATCAACTGACCAGCCCCAACTAAATTCAAAATAAGTGAGTGACTAAAATGTTTTCATAAAAATGACCTTTTTTTTTCTCCGTAGCAAAGCAAGGACTAGGTTTGATAATGAGGATTTTTATATCTTATTTAATTAGAAGACCTTAGTTTAATTTACAAGGGCACACAAAGACCAATGTACATGGCCAGGACTCATAACTTCAACCCTCTTCTGCAGTTTCTCATTCTGTTCAACTGCATTAAGAAGTTTATCTTTCTAGAATCCTGGTTATCTACATCTTCCCTTTGCACTGTCTGCATCAAAATTTTGATTTACTTTTCATCAGATTAATTTACCAGTACATTTTTTTGGACGTAGGTCCTCTTTTTAATTTCTTTATCTAAAACACCTAGCCACCTAAGTAGCTTGAAGTGGCACTGAATAAATATTCACAGGATAATAAATGAAGAAATGTGCAGAATTAATATGCTAGTGATAGATTGGAAAGAGAAGGTAACCAAATAGAATTACATAACAGAAAAATATTTCATTTGGAATGAAAACATTTTAAAGACTTGGATCAAAAGAAGATAAATAATATTAATTATGATTATTAAAAAGATAAGGCTAATAGTGTAAGAATATAATAATGATGAAGGGATAGCTCGAAGATCAAGCATTTCTTTCCCACACACTACCCATTTTAAATTTTTTAAAAGAGTTACACTTTTTTATTTTATTGGCTCTTTTTAGTTATACATTTTGTCTTTGAATTTTAAAATATTCCTAACGTGTATCTCTACAAGATCTCCAATAAAAAAGTCTGTAACACAATTATTTCCCTTTATCTTTTTCTAAAAGAAACACATTTTTATCACTCCTGATTTTATTGTTGAAAATTTTCTCAAGAGTTAGTCTTAATCTCTCCATCCACTTTACCTTTAAGGGCAGGGGATGAAGGGAAGTGATTTTCCTGAATGCTCTGAGAAGAGCAATAAGATGTTAATGACTCATCATCATCTTCCTGCTCTCCAGGTCCTGCTTGCTACACTGATTGGTTTCTTCCTCCCTTCCCCTCCACCTGGTCATTTGTGCAAGAGCAGTATCCTGTAAGGTAGGACTAGCTGGTGAGCTTTGCTTGATTCTGGGTTCAGTGTGAGGCTTAATCAGCAAGCTGCTCTTGACATATATTCTGTAATATGGTGTCCATTAGTAATAAAGTTAAAAATTTAGATCTATATGCACCTTTTCAAGATTTGTGAATCAGTTTATTCAGAAGCCAAGAGAAAGGGAATGTGCATTTATCATTTTCCTCAAGATATATGGCTTTTTTGTATATATAAGCACTTACCTGAAAATGGTTTTATTTTCCTTTAAAAGATTAAGTCATATACAATGCCAATGTTTCCCACAGTCTTTTAATTTTTCTAATATGAATTTTTACATGAGTACCATACTGAAAATTCAATTTAATATTGTGCTTATCTTTCAGTAAAATTTATACTTATTTAAATGATTACTGTGTTCTTCCTAGTTGAGCATGTGAAAAAGATACTATAATATTTTTCTTGCAATTATATACTTAAGCCTCTAGCCCTTGGATTCTGAACACAAGAGGCATTAAACACTAGACTTCTGTCAAGGGATCCATAAAGTATCTATAAAAAGTATTAAATCCAATCACAGAATTTTCAAATAGGAAAAAGTCCATGATTTTATGTTAGAGAGTATCTATCTAAAGAATTCCTCAATAAGTTAATATTGGCAGTCTGTGACATGGTCTGTAAGTTTTCTATGCAACCGAATTCTATTTTAGCAGTACTTCAGAAAGTTTGTAGTAAGTTAAAGACTCGAAAGAATCTGATAAGGAAGGAAATGGAGAGGGGAAACTGGCCACCTCAAAATTCATCTTTAGAATTTAGGTGAGAATCAAAAGAGATTGACCAAGTTATAAAATACAAGACTATATTCATGGGGCTAGGGTTGTGGTTCAGTGGTAAAGCACTTGACTAGCACCTGTGAGGCACTGGCTTTGATCCTCAGCATCACATAAACAAATAAAGTTATAAAAACAGTTTTAAAACTATATACTCCTAAAACATAAAGAAATACACCTGTGGAGTGGACATGCAACCTAGTATATATATTCCCGTGTGCTTGTAGTCATGGTGAAGCCTTCTATTGTATCCCTGCCTGCTACCGTCAAGGACAGTGTGAATAGTAAACTGTCTAAAAACCTCTCCATTGAGTCCAAGTAAGTTTTTCATTTGGTATTGGTAAATACTGTGCTTGAGGTATTTGCAGTTCTGGGGTTGAAAAATTGTCATAGCAGGCAGTATCCCAAAAGGGAAATGTTGAGTTGACTCCAGAGTTGGGAAAGTGCCCAGAGTCTGTGTGAAAAATCCTAAATGTGGTTTGAAGTGGCTTCCATGTTAGAGGGGTGGTGACCACAATGTGAATGTGGGGACATCATGAAAATGCAAAGAGGGGTACTACAAGTGTTGGAAGTAGCACCCAAAGTAGTAGCAGTAAAGCCAAAAGAAATAAGGAATCCAAAGTAATCTTGGGAAAGTGACAGAAAACAAACAATGCTACTGTAGCAGCGGAAAAGCCCCTGTTATGTGCATTAAAGTTAGTCTCAGACTGGGAGCTGGTCATTCAGATTCAGCTTTGCGGAGTATAGAAAAAGTAAGAATGTGAGGTCACAGCATTTAGAACTCACAGGAGAAAGTCTATAGTTCATGGCCTGCTGTTATGCTAAACTCAGGGAACACTGCAGACCCAGAGTCCATATTAGGGCATTGGTAACCAGTGAAAACTAATGGGAGTCTCAAACATGGGATCCATTCAGAGAGTCCACCATTTCCAGTGATTTAGAAATCAAGTTGGAAGACAAAGTTATAGTGGAAAGTTGACTTGTAATGGACCAAAAGTTAAAGACACAGCAGCTTGAGGGAGCAGCTCCAGATTTGCTTTCCATTTCAGGGAGATACCACCAAGAGACCCTATGCCCCCATGGAGCTGTTGAAACTGGGGTCCAAGTTCAAACAAAACATAAAAACGGTGTACCTGCATGACTGTTCTGATTGTGGAATGCTGGAACAGGTGGGAATATGTTGGATGGTATAGAATTTTCTAAAATGCTTCAATTATTGCTCACTCAGTTTTTATGGCAGTGCCACTGATGAAAATGTGGGGTCATTAGTAGCTTGGCTGCTGCTTCTCACTCACAATATATGATCAAGTTCTGGAGATATTGATATGCCCAGAGGTATCTGGGCCTTTGAGGAAGAACTACAGAGCTATTTGCAGTAATTAGGAATAAAATATCCTATGTGGGCTTTCCTGGGACTGGAAAGTATTACTTTTGCTGCTGTTATGAGGGATACAGTGTTGCACATGGCCCCATCTACTTACGCTGCCTATGTATTAATATTATTCCCCCTGGTAATATTATTCCCCCTCCAGCAAGCAGCATGACTGATAGCAGATTTAGAGAGGACAAAAGTATTGCAACAGAAAACAGAGGTCCAAAATCTCAGCCAAAACTGGGAGGATCTCTTTGAGTCACCTGAAGCCTACACTCCTTTTAGCACCCTCATGTGGCCAGTTAGAAAGTTTAACAGAACTTTGTACATGACAGATGATAGAAAATTAAACAATTTGATCTTTCTACTTTATGCAACCATTCCCAACACAACCACTATTATAGAAAGCTAAATACTCAGTTATGATATAGCATTGTGTGTGTTGCTAATTCCATGTTTATCATGAAGTCCTGATAAGTCAAGACTCTTCTAAGTGGGAAAGCTTACAGTGAATTTCTACAGTGTTACATCAAGAATATCTCTATAGCCCCATATGGCATCATGGTATATAAACCTGGTGCCTATTTTTGCTGATAAAAACATTTACATAAAAATCATATATGATTCAGTGCTTACCTAGGTCACACTCATACTTTTGACTCATTTACAAAGAATAATGTGGGATATAAAGCTTGACAAAGTGCAGGGTCCTGGCTTATAAAAAATACTTGAGTATTGTTTAATCAGGTAAGAAAAAGGTTGTACCTCAGGTTACAATAAATTTCAGGCATTTCCACTTCCCAACACAGTAAAGCAAATACAAAAATACTTGAGGCTATAACATTATTAGAAGGCTTTCATTATTCATCTGGCTCAGTTATTATAACACCTATATAATTTGTGTGGAAGGGATAAAGCATGGGACTGAACTGACTGGGATACTGAGGCTTTTAACTAGGCCAAATGGAAAGTAAAACAGGCATAAGTCCTTGTGACACTAGACACATTGAAAGCTGTTGAACTTAATAAAAAATCACTGTTGAACTTACTGTTAATGTCACTCTGTATAGTTTTGGATAAGGTTTATAGAAGCAGATTAAGGGACATAACACCCATATTGGGTTGTGGTCACAGTTAAAGAAGAGAGCAGAAGAATATTATAGTTTGTTGGAAAAACAATTCATACTATTTATGTTGTTCTTCTTACCATGTAGTCCATGGCCAGAGATGCACCAGTTGAGTTTGTACAACTGCCAAAGATAAGATGAAGAAAGCCCCAGCAAAAGTAATAGCAACTTAGATACATTGTAGATTAAAACATGTGGGTCAAAAAACCATGTAAGTTGCTGTAATATACTGGGGTTCCCATAAAAATTCTGATGTTGTTACATGAAGAACTATCTTCCTTATTTTTAGCATTATCCACAATGACTGGATGCCCCAAGGGACATATTGAGCAAGCTTATGCCCCTCTTTAGTAATAACAGATAGACTACATTAGCCTTCTCCCATTATCAGAAGGGGTTAAATATGTGTTGGCTTGTGTGGACACTGTTACAGGGTTGATGCAAGCCTTTCTCAGAAAAAGAGCAATTGAAAGGCAAACATTAAGGGACTGATCTACTGAGTGCCATCTATGGCACACTGCAGGTAATTGAGGGTAGCCAAAGAGCTCATTTCACAGACCATGACATACAACAGTGGGCTCTAGACAAGGACATATGGATTCCTCACCTGCCATACAATCCAACAGGAACTGAATTAACTGAAAGAATGATTGTCCTGTTGAAACAAGCCTTAATGACAGAAAGTAACTCTATGTAGTGGTCAACTGGTCAACTGATCTTCTGTCCAAGGCACTGAGTACACCAAATGAAAAGCCCAGGTATCAGCAGCCTGCAGCCATTTCTGTTATCTTGCCCATAGCTGCCAGCATTAAGGTTATGAATAAGGAACACTTCCACTGAACATTTCCTTAAATTAGCTTAGGACACAAGTAACAACTTACAGCTGTTGGCTTCTCAAGACATCATATCAGAGACAAGAAGCCTTAGTTGGTCATGGACTGTCCAAGTAAGACTCTGGTGGCTGGCCTTACTGACCTCTTTGAAGGAGGGAAAAGTGTTCAAATTTATAAGTATAGACTACTGTGTTGGGAACCTGGCCTTCTCAAGTACAGATGACCCTCAGGTGTCGTCACCCAAAGAACACTTTGTACACTTTAAGACAGTTATATGTTAGAGGTGCCTTATTCTATCTGTACCCCTAAAGTGCAAACAGAATAGCCTGGTATACTTACCCAGGCAAGCCTACAGTGTAGCCCGCTTTACTTAAATAAGCCTAATGGACCAAATTTGCCATTATTTGTATCTATTAAATATTTTATAGTCTCCATAGGTTAACAACAAGTACCTATTTCTGGACTAGGATCTATACTCAGAATTCCCTATGGCTACAGAACAAGAACTTCCTTGGGTTGTCCAATGCATGAATGAGACAGAATGGACTTGGATAAAGCAAAACTGAACTAAAGCATGAGCGATATACTCATGTTTTAATCCAACTGTATAAAAAAATTAATGCTATCTTAATTACTTCAGCATGACTGGGGAGAGATTCTTGCTCTTTGTACTGCTGTCATAAAATACAGATGCAATGTACCTCGAGAGGATGTGGGATTGTCTGAGATTTTGACAAACATGAATGGGCTTCCAAGGTATTCCAAGGTATACTAAATGCTGATTAGTGCCTAGAATGCTTGCAGTAAGATAAAGATTTTTAAGAATGTAATAGCCATATGCATTGGTGCATCCTATAATCAAGTGGCTCTAGAGGTTGATGCAAGAGGATCACAAGTTCAAAGCCATCCTCAGCAATTTAGCAAGGCCATGTCTCAAAATAAAAAACAAAATAAAATAAAAATGATTGGGGATTTTGCTGGGGATGGTTAAGCACCCCTGGGTTTAATCTTGTGTACCAAAATAAAAATATAAAATTAAAAAAATGTGATAATGAAGGAAATGGAGAGGCAAAGTTAGCTACCTCTTGTCTATCTCCAATCTTTAGGTGAGAATCAAAACAGAGTGGCCCTGGTTATAAAGTAAAAGATTGTATACATAAAAGCTATAAAGAAATCCTCCAAGCCAGGCACGGTGGAGCAAGCCTGTAATCCCAGCACTTTGGGAGGCTGAGACAGGAGAATCACGAGTTCAAAGCCAACCTCAGCAATGGCGAGGTGCTAAGCAACTCAGTGAGACTCTGTCTCTACATAAAACACAAAAGAAAGCTAGGCATGTGGCTTAGTGGTTGAGTACCACTGAGTTCAATCCCTGGTACCAAAAGAAAAAAGAATAAAAGAACTCCTCCAGCTCAGTGGTCATGCAATCTATCATATATATTTCCCCTGCTTAGAGGGGGCAGTGTAACCCTCCATTATATCCCAACATACTGCCACCAAGGAGTGTGAATGTGTGAGTAATAAAATGTTCAAAATCTCTCTGTTGAGTGCTCCAAGCTCTTTTGTTGGGATCAGAAAACAGTATGCTTGGGTGTTTGCTGTCCTGGAGTTGAAAAATGCTGTCCAGTTAAATCTGCCTTGTTTTATGTTTCTACTGTTTATAATCACAAAGATGGGAAACCCTCTGGTTGAACCTTATTTGCCCACTCTCTTATAACCATATGGATACGTACTTGCTTATTTCTGACTGAAGCTTGCTCTTATGTTATGAGATTATTTCACTACATTCTGGAAACTCTACTTTTTTTTTTTTTTTTTAACACATTCTCATTCCTAATTTCTGCCTTCCACGTTACCTTTATCTTTTTCCTATAACTGAGAACTGGACATTTCTCTGCTACTCTCAAGTGAAGACTGTGGATTTTCCCTTACCATCTACCCAAAAGAGTAAAGTGGAAATCAGGTGTTCTTTGGTCTAATATCTTTTTCAATGCTGTTTCTAGACATCCCACTCCTTCCTTTTAGGTCCATGTGTTTCATTCAATTATTCCAACTACACTTCTTCTTTGGCCTTATTGAGAACTCTAATTTAAAAGCTCTAAGCTTAAAGAATTTTTAAAAATCAAATTCCTTTTTGATTTGTTCTGTCTGCATTTCATTTACATGTCATGCTATATTATTTTAATTTTTATCAAGAATTTCAACTCATGTTCCCTCATGTCCTTTATTTAAAATTACCGTAAAACTACAGTCTTGGCAACTCAAAAAATGCATTACCATTCAATCTGTGTGCTGGATCTGAGGTTGCTGAATACTCCTGATGAAATCATATAAACTTCAGTGTGTTTTCTTTATTAATTTAGAGTAATGAACTCAACTGTGCCTGTGTTACAGAACAACCTTCTATGTCATTCCCAATTTTCACAACAGTTATTTAAACTCTTCAAATACATATCCATATAACTCTCACTATAAAATCTCCCAATTCATTTGAAAAAAAAATATATATATATAAACCAACACCTTGCCCTGCATACTATTTAATAGTTTGTGGGTAATAAACTGAGCTGGATGAAATTGTACAATTTTAAATATGTTAAAATCACTTTCTAACTCAACAAAAAAATAGCTTGGAAAAACAAATACAACATGAAAAAGTAAAAGAAGGTTGATAAAGTGTTTCAAACATGAATGAAAAGTATAAAATTACTAGTTTAAAAAGCTAATGATTTTAATGTGATTAAATTATCAAATCATGTATTTTTATTTTATTTAGTATTATATTACTGTTCGTAAAGGAATTATATGTCACAAGAAATCCTACTGATTACTTGAAGGCACCTAAAAAATATACACTTAAATACAACATTTTAATTTTCTAAAAAACTAGTATGAATTTTTTTATTTTTAATTATTTTACTTTTAGCTAGAATTAATCAAAAGAAAGTACTTGGCTTTTAGTTAACTTGAGATATAAAATTATTTCAGTGACTTTACTTATAGATTTTATATCTAATTAACTTGAATTATGGAGAAAATCACTTATTTAAAAACTGTCAGCTCTCTATTGATTTATGTGTCCTTTTGATTATTTTAAGTTCATGACCTAAAGACTATAAGATCTGGTAAAATCTGGATGAGACAAGTATACATCTCTTTAGGAAATATTCTAGAACTCTATGACATTCTAGGGATATTTTTATGATTATTGCCCTTACTTTAGACAGCAAAATTGATGAAATACCTGATTAAAGTTGTTAGTCAAACAATAGAGAGACAAATGGATCAGTTCCAATGAGGTTACTCAAATTAGTATTAATTTGCAAGTAGAGTTGTTACTAATTAAATGATATTTATTTGCCCTGTGGATTTAATGATACTTATTGATAGCTAATTTATAAATGTATCACTAGATTATGCCTTATTTTAATATACTTTTAATACTTTTCCCCCCATTGGATTATATTTATTCAAAAGTATGTAAGCATGTTATGCATGGGGTTCCTCCCATTATAAGCATGTAAATATATAAGCAAGAATATAAGACTTCTTGCTTTAGGTTAGGTCTTTGGATCAAAGATGCCAAAATTATAAACTTGACTGTTTGTTTTTTTCTTTTTATTTTTCCATCATCTCTCAGGATTGAGATGAGAAAGATTTCCATAAACAGAAATTCTACTAGGCAAGACCAGAAAACACATTTTTTTCTCTGGAACAAATGATTGGCTGTAAGAATTGTACCCTTTGTTTAAACTTCAATATTTTCACCACAGGATTCTTGCACAATGGCCTAAAACTTTACTGTTTTAACTTTGCCCATTATTTCCCAATCTCTAATTCATTTTGTGTCTTGTCTTACTTTTTTTTGGTGGGGTGGCTACTGGTGATTGAACTCAGGGGTGCTTTATCAATGACAACATCCTCAGCTCTTTTTATTTTGAGACAAGTTCTTGCTAAGTTGCGTAGGTCATTGCTAAATTGCTGAGGGTGGCCTTGAACTTGTGATCCTGCTGCAATGGTCTTCCAAATTGCTGAGATGATAGACATGCACCAGGGCACCCAGCTCATGTCATTTTTTAATGAAAAATGAAAAAGAAAAGAAAATTTTAACACATAGAGAAATCATTCATTGTAAAGGGAAAAATATTTATCAAAACATGTGAATTTCTAATGTAGTATCTTTCACAGAACATTTTATTAGGTATTAGTTGGAGAAGTTGCCCCTCATAAAATGTAATTTTTGTGAGGATTTTTTAATCCAAACTCTATAGAATAAACTATCAAATGTATTAATCCAAATATTAATTTTAATACTTTACAAGTTCACAAAGGAGATAAATATGTGATCTGGTTTAGAATAACTGCAAATTTGTCCCACGTATAGTTCTTTCTTTTTGTCTGAAATATTATATTACTTTTTTCTTTACTAACTAGGCTTATTCAATATCTAGTTGTTTCCTAATTCATAATTGTACTATAGAATATTTGAAATGTTTCTCTTATCTTTTTAAACTTAATAATTTCTTAGTTAGTTGCTTCTGATTATATTTTCAGGTATCTAATAACCTTACTTTGAGAAGTTTTATTTTTGTCTTACACTTGACGTAATCCATTTATTAAATATTCATTGATCACCAATTATAGCTAGTTATCAAGTATGACATCTATGGGATGCTAAAATTGAATGATGTATAAAGCATTAACTATAAAAATTAAACCTATGTTTTCTCAGTTTTTTTAAACTTGTAGAAGCAAATTATAAGCATGAAATACCTTAAGAAATAGTGGATTACCTACATGATAGCTTTATAACGTCAAGTATACTAATGATGATTTCCTTGTCTTGAAAGTTGAAAAGGAATTCAATGCATTTCCTTCAAAGTGATGGGATGAGAATATAGAATTTATTCTTCCAAAAGTTAGTGAATATTTGAGAAACAATACAGAGAATAATAGTATTTAGTTTAAGTACTATTAAAAATTACTTTAATTAATTGGATTAATTAATTGCAAGGAATTCCTCCTCTCTTACTTTGATTTCACTAAAGAACCCTGACTACAATATACCTAATGAGAAAATATGGTCTGTTTTCCCAATTTATTGAGGAAGACTATTCATTTGCATTAGTTAAAATAACATAATTCAGTGTTTTTCTCAAATGTTTATTCTTTTATTATTTCAATGTGTTTTACTTCCTGTTTCTGTATGAAAGATTGCTTTCTTCAAGAAGGAGACTTGTTTGTTAAAATAGTAATTTATCTTTTGATAACCTAGATAGAACTGAGTCTCTGCAGAGAAGAGGAAGGAGATCTAGGGGCATCTAAAACAAAAGAGAAGTCTTTCTGTTTTGAGGAAGGGATCTTACCCTGCAATGAATCAGGGAACAGAGTCTAAAACAAAAATCAACAAACTGATTTGAAAACTCCAGACATTCATTTTTATTTTTTTTCTGATTAGATATCCAATCTTTCCAACACCTTTTTTGAAATAATGAATTTACTTTCTCCATATTTAATCACCATATTTATAATAATTGAGTTCTTGTATGTCTGTTTTGAATTTTCAATTTCGTTTGCTATTCTCATCCTTATGGAATATTAATCACATTGACTTTATTGTGTAATCTGCTACTTGTAAGGTGATATCCCACTCTGATCATAGTTTTAGTTCATTGTAGTTCAAATTTTAAGATTTTTTTATGCATGAAAAAAACAAGCAAACCACCACCAATCACAACAACAAAATTCTAGCGGTAATTCTGGTTAAGACATTAAATTTACACGATATTTTGAAAGACATGAATGTGGAATACACATTTTGTATCCTCCTTCAAATATCATTTTATATGCTTCAGTATCACTGAACTCTTTACTTAATACCGATCCTAATTATTTCTATTTATATATTTCTCAGGGATTAAACCCAGGGGCCCTCAACCACTGAGCTACATACCCAGCCCTTTTTGTGTTTGTTTTTGTTTTTTTTGAGACAAGATCTTTGCTAAGTTGCTTTGGGCCTCACTAAATTGCTGAGAATGGCTTTGAACTTGCAATCCTCCTGTTTCACCCTGCTGAGTCATTGGGATTGCATGTGCCAGCATACCCGGCTTCTACTTATATATTTCCAAGCATTTTATGTTTATAACAAATTATTTTTTGTAATAAATTATTTCTCTCATTTCCATTTCTGAGTAATTTTTGTTTAAGTAGACAAAACATTATTTTTTATAGATTGTTTATATCTAGTCACCTTGTCAAATTTTAAAATTATTCTATTTTCTAAATAATTCCTCTGAATTTTCCAGAGAATAATTAGGAAAAATTTCTTTTCCTTCTTTTATATACCAGCTGATACTCGTTTTTTCCATGTATATTTGTCAGAAATTTAGATTTTGATAAATAATAACACAAGTTGTTGGTGTATATCTTTTGCAAATGTTTTTCTTTGATTCGCTTTCTGTGGTCTTGCCAGAGTTATTTAACTTTTTATATAAATTAGAGCATTATAGTTCATTTTGACATAATTATCAAATTTTGAAATGAAATTAGCTCAATTTCAGTTCCTATCACTTCCCCTTTCCCTCCCATTCTTCCTCACCGTCTTCTTTTCCATGACTCTAGTGGTCTTCCTTATATTTATTTATAGTTTTTTCCTTAAATAGTGTTCTAAAGATACATAGAAAGGCTTAAATTCACTGTGGTATATTCATATATGCACATATGATAGTTTGGTTAATTTCAATGGACTGTTCCTCTCATTTCCCATCCCTTCTCTCTACCCTCAAATCCCTTCCTTTACTTCATTGATCTCTTTTCTGTATTCACGGGATTTTTTTCTTTGATATTTGTCCTTTGATTTTGGTCTAGTTTTTTTTTATGTGAAAGAAAATATTTGACCCTTGACTTTCTGAGTCCAACTTATTTACATTCCTCATATTCATTCATTTACCAGTAAATGCCACAATTTCATTTTTCTTGATGGATGAGTAAACCTATTGTGTATATATAATACATTCTATTTATTCATTCATCTGTTGATGAGTAGATATACAATCAATCAACAAATATATGAAAAAATGTCCAACTTCAATAGTAATTAGAGAAATGCAAATCAAAACTAAGGTTTCATTGGACTCCAGTCAGAATGGCAATTTTCAAGAATACAAGCAATAATATGTGTTGATGAGCATGTGGAGAAAAAGGTACACTCATACATTGCTGGTGGTGCTGCAAACTGGTGCAACCGCGGTGGAAAGCACTATGGAGACTCCTTAGAAAACTTGGAATGGAGCCACCATTTGACCCAGCTGTCACACTCCTCAGACTATACCAAAGGACTTTAAAACAGCATACTATAGTGATGCAACCACTTCAATGTTTATAGCATCTCAGTGCACAATAGCTAAAGTGTGGAACCAACAGAGATGCCCTTCAATGGATGAATAGCTAAAAAAACTGATATATATATATATATATATATATATATATATACATACACACACACACACACACACATACACACAAAATGGAATATTACCATTAAGAAAAAATAAAATTATGGCATTTGTTGGTAAATGGATGGAGTTGGAGAATATCATGCTAAGTGAAGTAAGCCAATCCCCAAAAATCTAAAGGCTGAATGTTCTCTCTGATAAATGGATGCTGATCCATAATGGGGGAGGGGGCATGGGAAGAATGGAGGAAATTTGGTAAAAGGGTGGGGAGAAAAGGGAAGGGAACATGGGGACAGGGAAGATAGTGGTACATGTATGACTGCACATATGGTGTGACTCTATATCATGTACAACCAGAGAAATGAAAAGTTGTGCTCCATTTGTGTACAATGAATCAAAATGCATTCTACTGTCACATATACCTAATTAGAATAAATAAATTTAAAAAAGAATAATATGAATGAAATAGCCCATGCCCAAGAAGATATACTGGAGAAAAAATCACAAGATATTTTATGATCAATGTTACAAGAGAGCTAACCTAAATTTTGTAGAATTTCAAATTTGGAAACATGATTGTGGAAAACATTGCAGACAAGAAGGATATTTTAAAAATTCAGTGGAAATATGGCGATATTTACTGATTATGTTTAACAGAAGTCTATGGTTCTCATGGGGGTAGAGTATGAAATTAAAAATATTATTTGCAATTATATCTTGAGGTTACTAAATGCATAGCTGAGTTGTTCATATATAAGCAACATCAGTTTCTTTTTAGTAAAGGAGGAGCATAGTGATCAATATTTCCTAACTCATGTTAAATATGAGTTGATTTCAGAGATCTAAGAGGAGATGAGCTTATCTGATTATTTGAAGCAAAATCAGGAGATAATGTATAAATAGGTATATGTGTTGTTAGTATATACACAAGTGTGTATTCATAAGAGCCACTATTTTTTAGAAGGATATTTTTTGTTCATGGGTCAAATCAGAGAAAAATTATGCTTCAGATAAAAACATTGAATAAGGTAGCTGAGGAAAAGACCTACAAATAGAAAATTTCAAAATCTTAGGAAGAAATGAAGAATAGAACCATACTTAAACAGATGTTGACTAAAGTATTTCACTTTAGTTTTAAAAGATGAGAAGATTAATGAGTTCAAACAACTGGATATAAGTATTATTATCAATATACTATGTTAAGAACTACCTAAATCACAACTAAATTATCATTTCCTGCAATTCTACAGAAATAGAAAGACATAGAAAGAATATTTCATATATTGCCATGCACTAAAATTACAATAGTTATTTCTTCAGTTACAGAATCTTTTCTACTAGGATATCAGGAAGATAAAATTAGAAAATTTTTGTAATTCTGACATTTGTGAAATCAAGTTATGTTTGATGCAAAATCACATGTAGATTTCAGGATATTTAAAGCAATTAGTCTAGAATCTACTTATTAAAGTGAAATACTTATCACTCTCAGCAGGTGTGCTACAGAAGTTACTTACATCTCTGAAAAATATGTTTTTTTCTTTCTAAATATGAGGTCCTAGGGAATATTCATAAATAAATTAAATAAATGGATTTTTTTTGAAATGGGGATTGAACCTAGAAATGCTCTAGCACTGAGCTATATTCCCAGCAATATTTTTAAATTAATTTTGAGACAGTAAATTAATAAGTTGCTGAGGCTCACTTCAAACTTTAAATCTTTCTGCCTCAATATTCCAAATCTCTGTAATTACAGGTGCTTGTGGCAAATGAACAAATTCTTAAAAAATATCTTTGCACTTGACCCATGGTTAAGGCTAAAATTGTCCAGAGAACAACTTTTATTTGGCATGTTGAATAAGAAAATGTTGTTTCATAAAATCAATAAAACTATACCAAAATGTATTTTTGAGTACTTTATTTTTTTTTATAAATCTTTTAAATTTTTTTGTAAAGTAGAACTGCCCCTCTAAATAAAAAGAAATATTGTTCTTTTCTCTCTGTTGCATGAAAACTTTTAATTATTTAAAATACTTACCTTTGGCTGGTTACAGTGGTGGCACCCTGTAATCCAAAACACTCAAATTAATTAAGAGCCTCTTTCAAAATAAGAATTTTAAAAAATGTCCATGTATGTAGTTCAGTGCCAGAACAACCCTGTGTTTAAACACAGAACTGAAAAAATTACCTTTTATTTTCCATATGCTTTGGAAACTATTGAATGAATTATTAGAATATACTTAATGCTTATAGTTTTTCTCTGTCGTTATAAATATGTAGTTTGTCATTGCTTTTGAATGCTTATAGTTTTTATATGCTTATAGTTTTTCTCTGTCTTTATAAATCTGTAGTTTGTGATTGCTTTTGATGAAACCAAGTTATTTTTATTAGTATTATTTGTCTCATATAAATAAGAAAAATTCTCTTACTTAGTTAACAGAGTATTTTTCAATTAATGATTTCTGAATGACATTAATAGAACTGGTCTTCACAGAGTGGTGATCATAGCATATTGGTTAGAAATAATTTCACTACGGTTCTACTGATATTCAGAAAATATTCAAAAGGTTATAATAATGGGTAGCCAGATGATTCTGAAGATGAAATCTAAAAAGTATAAAAAGATGAATAAGTTATTTAAAATAATATGGTATAGAGGAGAATGGGATGCAGTTATTAGTTAATGGCTACTGAGAATCTGTTTGAAGTGATGAAATCTTTTTTTTTTAATTTTTTTTAGTTGTAGATGGACACAATATCTTTATTTTTATATGGTGCTGAGGATTGAACCCAGTGCCTCATGCATGCGAGGCAAGCGCTCTACCACTGAGCCACAATCCCAGCCCTGAAGTGATGAAATATTTAGAAATAGAAGTGATGATTCTGGAGCACCCTGAATGTGATTAATGATATTAATTTGTACATTTACAAATTATTGAAATGCCAGATTTATGTTATACATATTTTGCAGCAACAAAATAAATGATTTAAAAATGTTACAAAATATAGATAAAGGGTAAAAGAGTGGCAAATATCTTTAATTTCAAAATTGATGAATAGACAACAGGAGCACAAGGTGGTCTCTAAGTATAAACACTTAAAATTTACTTTCCAATATTAACAGACTCACCCATATTCAATTTGAGCAGATGTAGACCTCACCCCTTGATATGAAGAATGCCAAAGTCACATTGTAAGAATAATATGTGTCATGAAAGGGCTGGGATTGTAGCTCAGCAGTAGAGCGCTTGCCTCGCATGCATGAGGCCCTGGGTTCGATCCTCAGCACCACATACAAAGCAATAAAATAAAGACATTGTGCCCATCTACAACTAAAAAACTATTAAAAAAAAATAAAATATGTGTCATGAAAAATATTGAAGGAACCATCTTTGGAGAATAAAATTTGATACAATAAATATAACCTAACAGTATTGTTTTGAGAAACTGAGAAGTCTAGTTAGAATATTAAAACTAAATAATTTCCCAATTTAAATAAAACCATGAGTTGTTGTTACCCATCTTTTTCCACTGATACTTTTGGTTAACATTTAATAGCAATGTCACAATGCTATGGTTTGAATGTCCTCTCCTAAATTAATCTTGAAATGTAATAGCCATTGTAATAGTATTAAGAAGCAGAACTTTAAGAGATAATTTGAGTATAAGGGCTCTACCCTTATACTCAAATACATGAATAGATTAATGTCATTATTTCTAGAGTGATTTTCTTATAGAAAGATGAGTTCAAACCCCTTCCAAACTCTCTCTCTCTCTCTGGTCTTTAGTTTAATGATGTATTCCATCATGGGATGTGACAGCAAAAAGGCCATCATCAAGCTGGTGCCATAATCTTGGACTTCCCAGCTTGCTTACATAACTGTAAGAAAATATGCATAACATAAATATGGCATTTCAATAATTTGTAAATGTATGAATTAATACATAACTGATATTATGTTATCACAGTACAAAATGGATCCAGACAGTACTAATGGATTCATATTTATTTTACATGTCATATTTCTTTCTGGATTCACATTTAATTTACATGATCAATAACACAGGCATATTGAGAATGATCTGTATTCTTTCCATAGTATAAAACCAATGGCTGGCAGAGTACATAGAAATAGTACATAGAAGCAGGACGCAGTGGTGCACGCCTGTAATCCCAGAACTTTGAGAGGCTGAGACAGGAGTATCTCCAGTTCAGAGCCTCAGCAATGGCAAGGCACTAAGAGACTCAGAGAGACTTTGTCTCTACATAAAACACAAAAAATAGGGCTGAGGATTAGGCTCAGTGGTCAAGTACTGCCAAGTTCAATCATTCATTATTTGTTTCTTCATTTTCAAATTTCTATGCAGTGGAAAATGTGTTTCATTGTATTAAATAATTGTTTGGCATGTTGTGGTGCAGATTTTAACAGTGTCAGGAGCACTATTGATAGAGTACAAAGTATAAGGCAGTAAAATTAAATAGTGTTTTATTCAGGGAACAAGTGTCAGTAGCTTCCTGACCTTGATTCTGCATTAAAATAAATAGTCAAAAATATAAGTATAAGATGTTGATAACATTTTGTTAAGAAAATAAATAACTGAGCAGTTTTGGTGATCAGAGATGAGAAATGCTAAAATCTAGAGAGAGAATATATTCCTTTGTGTACTATATCTAGAGACTCTAATAATGGAAATATATTTCTGTGATTGTATGTGACTTGAGTTCAAGTATTGTATTTCAGGGATATAGTCACGTTTTTTCTTTTTTTTTTTGTTTTGTTTTGTTTTTTGTACCAGGGATTGAACTCAGAGGTACTCAACCACTGAGCCACATCCTCAGCCTTATTTTGTGTTTTATGTAGATACAAGATCTAATTGAGTTTCTTAGTGCCTCACCATTGCTGAGACTGGCTTTGAACTCACGATTCTCCTGTCTCAGCCTCCCAAAGTGCTGGGATTACAGGTGTGCACCACTGCACCCAGCTAGTCATGATTTTAATACTGTAAATCTCTCACCTTGAAGCTAAAATATGATATTATGTGGTTGAGGATAATTTCTTTTAATCATTGAGATATACATAGTTAATACTGAGAATTTGTATATGGTCCCCAATATATGATGATTTTTTTCATCCATAAGTAAGATAAACTGGTTATGTTTAACAAACATTTCAGAATAGTTTCATGTATATAAATGAATACCTTTCAGATCCAAATTTAAGAAAAGAGTATAGTAAGAATCCATTTACCACTCTCTCTTAAGTTGAAAAATGCAATATTTCACAGTATAAGATTTATGTATTTTAAATTAGGTTATAAAAACAGTGTTGAAAGGAGTTTTCAGTGAGATATTTTTCCATAGTTAACTGGATTCATATTTAATATAAACAAAATTTATAAGTTAAGCATTTTCTAGTATTTCTATGGTACATAATCATTTGTTAAAATGTTCCAATTAAATAAAAATTATTATTAAGAAAACTAAAACTAATGGTTGTGCAGGTTTGCCTATTGATTTTTTTTCTTTTTTCTTTCTTTTTCAGGTTTGTTTGTTGTTGTTGTTTTGTTTGTTGAAGAATTGTAAGCACTATTCCTTTTACTGATATTGCCTAGTAAGTTTTATTTTTTTTTGCAGCTCATTTGAATTTATATATAATTTTATGAATTTATTAGCCTATAGCCATATAATTTAAGTGCCCTGTGGATGCCCAAAGCTATAACAATAACATTATTTTTGAATTATGTAACCAGAAGTAGCAAGTTTCATATTTTGTTTATCTTTGCAAAATGATGACTTCATATTTTGGCATATATGTTCTGAATGTTGCCAGAAGGGAACCTAATTGAATTTATTAGAAATCTAATAATGGAAGGATGAGGCATTTCTGAAAAAGAATAAATAAATGAGCATATTTTAGTGAAGTAACATATAAATTGTGAATGAGAGATCAGATTTTTTTATGGGCCACAGGAAAGGAAAGAAAGACTTCAATTGGCTTTTAGCAAAGTTATTAAATGTATTTATGAATCAAATTGAAGCAGAAATGGAAAGGCAAGGAATGGAATTATTTCTTGAAACACTTCTCATACAAGTTTCCTGAATGATATTTCACCAAGAGTAATTTCTGCATAGAAGAAATATCATAGCTGAAAAATTAACACTTCATTTTTGAAAATTATATTCAGGCCTTAAATTCTTATAATAAAGGCCCTCTGTGCCATAGAATGATGATCAGGTTAAGAAAGATAATCAGGATACCAAGACCTTGGCATCTCATACTGATGTTTGACTGAACATAAAGCCAAGGTATTACATTTGCTGGTAGAATTAGAAATCCAGGTCTTGGTTGTTTACCTAATGATGAAAAACCACCAGCAGGCACTGATTATGCTTTCTATTCTCAGAATATTGTATGAATAACTCAAAAGATTTATTCAGCTCTGGGTTGGTCTTTAAGATAAATTTTTTCAATGAAGTCTTTAATAAAGGAAGAGAACAATGGGGAAAGACACTAAAATTTTAAATTATTTAAATACACATTTAAAATATCATGTTAACTAACAGAATAAAATATAACTTAAGAGCACAAATTATTTATAACTGTGGCATGAAAACTAAAAGCATTATAATTTTTAAAATTTAATTTTAAATTCTGAATTTATCAGAAAACAAAACCAAACACAAAGGTGGATAAAAAAATCTGTAGTAATCACTCATCCTATATTTAGCTTCATTCTACCTATCAATTCCCAAAAAACAAACTAAAGGTTTAAAAAAAATGTAAGCTTCCAAAATTATAATAAATGAGGCAAAGAAAAAAAATAGGAATTTGCCTACAGCTATGGAGTTAGTAGAGTTTATGTGTGAATCCGGGCAGCTGGTCTGCAAAATGTTTGTCATATATACACCTAACTCATTTATCAAACTGGACAGTATTCCTGAAACTAGTATGTATTTTGTTAGAAATTTGCAATTACATCAGAAATGCTCATCTTTTCTCCTCCCTACATTCTTGGATATGGACTATTCAAAATTTTAAATCAGAAGACGAGTGACTTGGCTGTAATATACAGACTTAAATATTTAAAATTTATAGAATTTTATACCACTCAGAAGTAAAAGTTGACAGGAGAAATTTTAAGAATGTATTAGGAATGAATAATTCAGACACATCAGTAGTTTCACGTCCTGAACACAGGTGGTAAGATGCTCTGATGAGAATTGAAACAATGAGATTTACTTTTATTTCTTATTCACAGCAGTATGTTTCCAAAAATGCTTGGTATGATGAAGGTAAAGGATGTATTAATAGGAACAAGGATGTCAGTTTTATAATGCCTACTGATTTCTTTTAAATATATCATCTAGCAGAAAAATATGTGAAATGTACACATTGTTCCATAATTTGCAACCAGACATCATTCATTTCAGGGGCCTCCCAGTAGTAGTATGTGATTCTCATCCCACTGTTTTCCCTTCAAAAGTAAAGCACTTCATACAGAAGTCATAATATATGAAACCAGCTTAGTACAAAGGACCTCCAACTTTCATTTTCTTTAGCTATGAATATATTTGCATTTCCACCATTATTTCACCTGTAACTGTGAATTAAAAAAATCTTTAATATAGTTAACCTGAGACAATAATAAGCAAAAGAAATAGACGTTTCTTAAGCTTTCTCAAAAAATGTGTTTAAGAACTGATTAGCTATTTACCTTAACACTTAACTGATTTGTTATTTATTTTAAAACTTAACAAGGATATTAATTTTTCATATAAAAAACAAAACTAAAAGGAAATCAAATCCATGCTTCTTTTAAAAATTTCACCAAATGATAGTTATAACTTTTTGAGAAACTTTTATTTGCTTAAAATTGAAAGATTGTTTAATCCTTCCTTTGAAGGAATATAAAATTTGACAAGAAATTTCATTTTGCTTTTAAACTTCAAAAATCATTATTTGAGCTGGGTACACGCCTGTAATCCCAACACTTTGGGAGATGACATAGGAGAATCGCAAATTCAAAGCCAGTCTCAGCAAAGGTGAGGTGCTAAGCAATCCAGTGAGACCCTGTCTCTAAATAAAACACAAAAAAAATAGGGCTGAGGATGTGGCTCAGTGGTCGAATTCAATACCTGGTACCAAAAAAAAAAAAAAGAAATTATTATTTAAAACAAGATTATTTACATTCAAAATAAAATTTAGCCTGTAACCTTGAAATATGTATTAACTATTTATTGGTTTTTCTTAATTTAAATATAGTTTTATTCATAGTCCCACAGAGAAGGTTCCATGATGTTAGTTTCTTAAGAATATCAATTTTAAAAATTAGCAAATTAAATATACATAAAAGTTTAAAGAATATCATAATTTAAAAATGATGGTTTTAATATTCTTTTGGTGACAAAGATCTGAATATAATCAAGCACCACATTATGATGACACCAGACATAAAAAATGATTTACACCAAGATAATAATAAAGCTGAAAACTTCCTATGACATGGTGATATCACAGCCATTGTAATGTCAGAAGGTAGCTCACTATTCCATGTGCATGATGATGCTATTATAAAGAAGCAAAAGACACTGCACTGTCAGTCTTAAAGAAGTGTATATAAAATCATGTATAGTACATTACACTTGATCATGTCAGTAATGACTAAATTACTGATTTATGTATATATGTTGTAGTTTGAATCTTAAATCTCCCCTGAATACCCATATTTTTAGGGTTGATCCCCAGGTTAAAGCTATCTGGAGGTGATAGACCGTTTAGAAGGTGAGGCCTAGTGGGAGGTCTTTAGATTACAGGGAGCATATCCTAAAAGGGAATATGGCATAACAGTCTCTATCTTTCTTGACTTTTAAGCCATCAGCTGAGTGATCTTCCTTCATCACACACTTCTGCCATAATGTGCCACCTCACCCCACACCCAAAGCAATGGGAACAATTGATTATGAATGGAACCTCTAAGCCTGTAAACCAAAATGAACCTTCTCACAGCAACCTGCCCAGCCAGGGAATCAGTAATCACATTAAACATTCTTATTTTAAACCCATGTACTCAAATAGAAGTACACATACAGGAACTTGTCAGTCCACAATCTATACCAATGGAATTAATTTACGATTTTTACTCTTTTTTCAAACCATTTTAGCTGCTCTAATTTGGTTATTACACAATAGCTTTTCTTCATGTTGGATTTAGAAAGTAGAAGCCATAAGAATTTTTTAGACTCTAATAACACATAAGTACCCAATTACCAGGATATGAAAACATTTTCTCTGCATTTTATCATAAAATTGTCATGCTCTGATGATAAAATATCAACATTTCTGAATGCAATCCAATACTTTCTTGCTTAAATAAAGGTATTGCTTGAGGAATTCTCCCCTCTCTTATCAACAATATGAATTTTTACTTTCTACCTCATCATTTTTATAAGCATACATATAATTTTCTCTTAATAACTCTCTTCTGTCAATAACAGTGTGATGTGTATATATATATATATTCTCTACTATGTAGCAAAGCTTTTCAGGTGTGTTGTTTTAATACTCTGCCTCCAATTCTCTTTCCATGCTCTCTTAAACTCAATCTACTTCATCAGTCTATAAGAACTGCTCTTGTCAAGGTCAACAATGACCTCTATTTTGGAAAATCCAATAGTCAATTTTCAGTTTGAGCTAAAAGCAGCACTTGTTGTACTTCAACACTCCCTTCCCCTTGATCCATTTCTCCAGTTCGCTTCACTTTTTATAGCTATTCACTCTATCTCAGAATCACCTATGAATTATCCCTTTCTCTTAGTTCCTTAATGTTTTTTGTGAATTTTCTATAAATACATATGCAGTTTTTTCTAATCAATTAGAAAAACTGTAAACTAATCAATTCATGAAATATGCTATGATTATGTATAATAGGTCAAATGAGATATAGCAAATTATTAAATGAAAACCAATATACATATATGATGAAGTTTTAAAAATTAATGTTATATTTAAAAAGCAATTTCTATGACTGTCATTTCCCTGATAACAAGATGAATTATAACATTATAATTATTGAATTATTCAAAGTTGCTCCAATAGCACATTCAAGCCTTTCAATCGAATGAAAAGCATTATTGAAATGCAGAACCATTTTCAGTATAAACAGAACTGAATGGATAAATCAGGCCTTAAATACATTGCTCTCATTTTTTAAAACTCTTAGTCAGCTTTCCGTCACCTCAACAAAATATCTGAGAAAATCACTTTATAAGGAGGTAATATTTGTTTTGGATTATATTTTCAGAGGTTACACTTGATGGTCAGCCAAGAAGCAAAATGGAAGTAGGAGTCCTAATTACCACAACAAAGAGCATGTCTCAGGTAACCTAATTTCCTTCCACTAGTTGCCATCTCCTGAAGGTTTCGCTATCTAACAACACCTGAGGACTAAACTTTCAACTCATGAGGCTTTGGGAAACTTAAAATCCAAATATTCCAGGACATGGTATAGATTATTCCAAGCCCTATTGGCTTTTAGGGTCTTGGCTGACAGATCAGTAGAAATTCCAAAAGACTTAACTGTAAATGTTACCTGCCTTTCTTTTTTTCTTTTGCAACTTTTAAAATTTTATCCTTTTCCTATATCTTAGGATTTTTAATTATAAAGTGTCTTGGAGAGAATCTTTCTTGATCTTGCCTATTTAAGATTCTAAATGCTTCTTGTATTTGGATTACCATCTCATTTCTAAGGTTTGGAAATTTTTCTGTTACTGTTTCATTGAAAGGGTCATCATGCATTCCTTTGGTTTGTATTTTGGTACCACCAATGATTTTTTGATTTGTTCTCATTTTATCTCAGATTTCTTGAGTATTCTGGTCATATTCCCTTAACATGTTTTCTATATTGTCACATTTATTTTCAAGATAATATACTTTGTCTTCCAGGCCAAATAATCTGTCTTCAAAGTGGTCTAATCTGTTAGCAATACTTTCTACTGAATTTTTAATTGGGTTTATTACGTCTTTCATTTTCAATATTTCTATTTGGTTATTTTTCAAAATCTCTCTTTATTGAAATATTCACTTTCCATATTTTCTCTCTTAGTTAATTGCTCACTTCTTCTTTTAGCTCATTGAGCATTTTTAACTACAAACTTTCTAAATTATTTATCCCACATTTCTTCCACAGGGGTGTAAATGAGATGAGTTGTTTCAGTATTGTAGGCTGTTTGGTGCAATTTTTTTCTTTATTTTTCATTGTGGATCTACCAACTGCTGGGATGAATAACTCTTCTACTTTTATGCAAGGGACTATTTATGTGCTTTTTCTCTTAAGTGGCCTGGTCCAGGTGGATATTCACGTATTGATCCTCACACTCAGTGTGCATCTTCTATAATTCCCAGTATCAGCACCACTTTGAGAGAAAACACTAAACCCAGTTAACTACAATCACTTCAGACTAAATGTGCTAAATGTGCTAATAAATCTTAGAACATAAAAATTATAGATAAAGTCCTCCAGAATTCATCTATTTCAGGTATAAAAGTATAGTAATGTTCTTTAATAGGTTGAAAATTATCTATTAAAGATAGTAAAATTATTATACACTATGTAGGAATTGAAAGAGGAAGACAAAAATGAAGAAAGGGACCAAAGACAGAGAAAGAAATAGAAAAGAAACATAAACTAAGATTAAAAGAAAAATGAGGGAGGGGATTTGAGGCAGAAGCAGATAATACAAAAAGAAAAAGAGAGACTCAGAAGAACAAGTATAAACCTGAGCTAGGAAAACAAAGAAAGAAAGATTCTAGCTAATTCTTTAAACATTAAAAGAAATACAACAAAATGAATTAAAGACTAAAATATCAAATAATAAGGGAATATCCATTAATTCAGTATGAAAGTAATATCAACATTAGAGCTATTTATGATAATCCATGCTGAGGTGAGGAGAATTTTTATTGCGTTTTCCTGATTTGAATTTTATGAATATCTGGAACCTTTCAAAGATCCCACCACTCCTAATTTTCCCTGGGTATGGAGGTAGTGCTCATGCCAGTTCACCTTTGATATAAACCTAGGAGGTCCTCTCAAATTTTTGGTGTGTCTAGATTCCTACTAACTCTCTGTTAGGTCAGAGGAGATGGCCCCTAATTGTCTTTGACTTAGCAGGCAGTTTATTTTCTTTTAGGAGATACAGGCTTGTATGCCCTCCTGAAGAAAATTTCCAAGTATCCAGCACTGTCAAATCCAGTATGGATTACTCTATTGAATATTTTAGAGTGTTCAGGGTGCCATTGTAGTCTGTTTGATGTGCTGTTTGGTGGACTGTGGTGGGGTTGCTGTAGGCCTGCTTCACATCTGGACTTTATAGGTCACAGGTCACTGGACTTGTTTCTTGGCACACTGGGTGATGGCTGGTGTCTATGGCATACACTCCTCTATAAGTCCCTTTGTGGGGGTGTTCTTCCATTGTATGCATAAAGTCCTTTCACCTTGTCCTGCACTGTGAGGGAATAAGTAATCATCAGAGGTGAGGGCTGGCTGGAAATAAAAGGCTGAAAAAGTAGTATTAAGAAATCAGAACAAAAGAGACAAGAAATATATTCATGTGTCTTCCCTTCTAGCAGTGTGGATCCAAGATACTAGTTTCTACCGTATAATCTTATAGTTTCCTTGCAGGTTACCCATGTCTCAACATTAAGGGAGAGATCAATATTAACAGCATCCAATGCAAACAATGTATATCCTTAAGCCAAATAGTTTCTATTTAGATGATTAGAATTTTGTCATAATAAACAGGAATGATGTATTTAATTATTATCTGCAATGTAAATTGTTGGTTTGTAGCCAGGCACGGTGGTGTTAAGCCTGTAATCCCAGTGCTTAGGGAGGCTGAGACAGGAGAAATGGAATTCAAAGCCAGCCTCAGCAACGGTGAGGCACTAAGCAACTCAGTAAGACCCTGTCTCTACATAAAACACAAAATAGGGCTGGGGATGTGGCTCAGTGGTCTAGTGCCCCTGAGTTCAATCGCCGGTACCAAAAAAAAAAAAAAAATTGTTGGTTTGCAAAAGGGTCGGCAAGTTCTAATGCTGGACAGAGTGAAGTGGGGAAGGGCATAGGGGGTGATGTTTATGAGGTAGGAGGTAAGAATACAGAGGTATTAGATCATAGAAAGAGTGAAAGATGATGAATCAAAAGAAGTTGCCTGTTAACAGGAGAAAACAGAAATAGGCGACCCAGTGCAAAGTTCTCTCCTGCTTCTCCAACAAGATGGTGGCTATTAGCACACCTAGCAGAGATACCTCTGGTGTAAGCAAGCCTGCAGGGACCTTTGTGATAGTCTTCTGGGTCCTGGCTGTTGTCCCCAGATGGAAGTGGCCATGTCCGTAGTTCATGGCGGGATAATATCTAACCCATAAGTATCTTGGTATTGGGCTTCCAGCCACTGGCTGGTGTCCAAAGATAGAAGCTGCTGCAGCTAAAGATGGTGGTGGCAGAAGCTGGGGGTAACCTGAGATGGCATTGGAGGTGTGCTAAGATGGCAGCAATCAATTAGGGATTGGATTGAATAGGCAAACCCAATGATGGCTTTGGGTGGTCTGTTTGGAGATGCAGCACTGTGGTATGCAGGCGCGGTCCTCAGGATGGTGGGCAGTCCTGTGCCTATGCCTGGGCTTGGGCTCCATGCTGGTCAGCAGGGCTGTCCTGAGAGATAGGCAAGATTGTCCTGGGCCTGCCTCAGCTCTGAGGGAGTCCTCTGACGTTCTTCTGGGTAAAGAATTTAAGACATTTGACTAGCTTTTCACGTTTTATTTGTAAAGGCTAGCGTACAAGTCTTATACCTATAGTAGTGTCTCTCTCTCTCTCTGTGTATATATGTGTATGTGTATATATATGTGTGTGTGTGTGTGTGTGTATTATACACACACACACACACACACATATATAAATATTTATGTAAATATATATATGTAAATATATATATTTAAGAAAGATATTTCATTCCCAAGTTTTGAGCTTCTGCATGGGCACTCCAGTGCAAGAAAATCACACCTCACACACCTCAAAGAGCTGACCTGAGCAAGCAATGCATCTGATCAAACTGGACATCCATTTCCTTTCAGACTTTCAAAAAGTAGCTACTGATGGAAAATCCTTAGATAACTCTGATCTTTTAATAATGAGTTGCCTATGTCTCTTTCTTTTGTCTTTTCCTATTCATATAGTGGGTTCATCCAGGCCCATACCTTTAATACATGTGCTGACAGACTCCTAAATACATAAAACTGTAAAACATCTCTCTGAAAATTCATAGTCTTTTTTTATCAGTGAAATTGTATTATATTTTTTATTTTCTTAAATTTTATTTATTTATTTATTCTACTTATTAGGTATACATGAATGCATTTTGATTCATTGTACACAGATGGAGCACAACTTTTTATTTCTCTGATTGTATGTGATGTAGAATCACAACATATATGCAGTCACACATGAAGCTAGGGCTATGGTGTCCAACTTATTCCACCATCTTTACTGTCCCCATGCCCCCTCCCCCCTTACGCCCCTGTGAACAGAGTTCCTGTCCTCCCCCACATTATGGATCAGCATCCACTTATCAGTGAGAACATTTGGCATTTGATTTTTTGGGATTGGCTTAATTCACTTAGCATGATATTCTCCAATTCCATCCATTTACCTGTAAATGCCATAATTTTATTCTCTTTTATTGCTGAGTAATATTCCACTGTGTATATATACCACAGTTTCTTTATCCATTCATCTATCAAAGGACATCTAGGTTGGTTCCACAGTTTAGCTATTGTGAATTGAGCTGCTATAAAAATTGAAGTGGCTGTGCCCCAGTAGTATGCTGTTTTTAAGACTTTTGGGTATAGACCGAGGAGTGGGATAGCTGGGTCACATGATGGTTCCATTTCAAGTTTTCTAAGGCATCTCCATACTGCTTTCCAGATTGGTTGTACCAATTTACAGCCCCACCAGCAGTGTATGAGTGTGCCTTTTCGCTCACAACCTCACCAACACTTACTGTTGTTTGTATTCTTGATAATTGCCATTCTGACTGGGATGAGATGAAATCTTAGAGTAGTTTTGATTTGCATTCCTCTAATTGCTAGAGATGTTGAACATTTTTTCATATGTCTGTTGACTGATTGTATATCTTCTTCTGGGAAGTGTCTGTTCAGCTCCTTAGCCCATTTATTGATTTTGTTTGTTTGGGTTTTTTTTGGTTTTAAGTTTTTTGAGTTCTTTATATAACTTGAAGATTCATGCTCTATCAGATGTGCGTATGGCAAATTTTATTTTCCCAGAATGGGATCTTTGTTCACCTTATTAATTGTTTCTTTTGCTGAGAAGAAGCTTTTTAGTTTGAATCCATCTCATTTATTAATTCTTGATTTTACTTCTTATGCTGTAGAAGTCTTGTTAATGAAATACGGTCCTAATATAACATGATGAAGATTTGGGTCTACTTTTTCTTCTATTGGGTGTTGGGTCTCTGGTCTGATTCCCAGGTCCTTGATCCACTTTGAGTTGAATTTTGTGCATGGTGAGATTAGTTTCATTAGTTAGTTAGTTTCATTAGTTTCATTAGTTCATTAGGGGATTAGTTTCATTTTGCTGCATATGGATTTCCAGTTTTCTCAGCACCATTTGTTGAAGAGGCTATTTTTTCTCCAGTGTACATGTTTGGTTCCTTTGTCTAGTATAAGATAACTGTATTCATGTAGGTTCGTCTCTATGTCTTCTATTCTGTAACATTGGTCTACATGTCTATTTTGGTGCCAGTACCATGCCATTTTCATTACTATAGCTTTGTAGTCTAGTTTATAGTTTGATATTGTGATGCCTCTTGCTTCTTTCTTCCTGCTAAGTATTGCTTTGGCTGTTCTGTGTCTCTTTTTCTTCCGAATGAATTTCATGATTGACTTTTTTATTTCTGTAAGGAATGACACTGGGATTTTAATTGGAATCACATTGAATTTATATAGCACTTTGGGTAGTATGGCCATTTTGACAATATCGATTCTCCCTATCAAAGAGCATGGGAGATTTTTTCATCTTCCAAGGTCTTCTTCAATTTCTTTCTTTAGTGTCTTATAGTTTGCATTGTTAGAGGTCTTTCACTTGTTTTGTTAAATTGATTCCCAAGTATTTTTTTTTTTGAGGCTATTTTTTGAATGAGATAGTTTTCCTAATTTCTCTTTCAAAGGGTTTATCACTGAAGTATAGAAATTCAATTGATTTATGGGTGTTGATTTTATATTCTGCTACTTTGCTGAATTCATTTATTAATTCTAGAAGTTTTGTGGTGGAATTTTTTTGGATCCTGTTAAGCATAGAATCATGTCATTGACAAATAATGATAGTTTGCGGTCTTTTCTTATTCATATCTCTTTAATTTCTTTTGTCTGTCTAATTGCTCTGGTTAGTGTTTTAAGGACTATGTTGAATAGCAGTGGTGAAAGAGAGCATCCCTGCCTTGTTCCCATTTTTGGAGGGAATGCTTCCAATTTTTGTTCATTTAGGATGATGTTAGCCTTGGTTTAAGCATAGATAGCTTTTACAAAGTTGAGATATGTTTCTACTATCGCTAATTTTTCTAGTGTTTTGAACACAAAAGGGTGCTGTATTGTGTCAAATGCTTTCTCTGTATCAATTGATAAGATATTATGACTCTTATCTTTAGGTCTATTGATGTGATGGATAACATTAATTGATTTCCATA